>JAHPZR010034993.1:0-37194 GCA_019787425.1 Platygyra sinensis
ATTTAATGTCACCATTTTTTTATAATTCTGGGCTTCTGACCTGGCTTTATATTTATTTCATATGGCACATAATTTTGCAATTTCATAAATCTCATTGTTTAATGGCTAAATGTGGCTCTCATGTGCCCTATTTTATAGCTATTATAAACCCTGTTAAAAGGCTATTGTAATACTATTTTATGTCTATTTTAAAGCTATTTTAAGCCTGTTTCATGTTTATTTTAAAGTCTCTTTTATGTCTATATGATTCATGTAGTATTATTATTGTAGTGGTGCAATAGGCCATTTCAGAGATCTCTTGTGCCTCTGTTTCAAAACGACTCCAAGTGAGAAACCTTTCATATAAAAATGAGTTCTGCATGCAGTTTCATTTCACGCAAATCAAAGTCATTTTCATAAGAATGGTTTCACACTTAGACTCACTTTCAAACAGAGGCACAAGGGAACTCGGTAATGGCCTATAAATAACCTGTGTAGTGTCAATAGAAAGCTTATTGTTATTGCCACATACAACAATTTTTTTATGAATTGACAAGAAGTATTTACAATTTGGCAGAAAATTATAAAAATGATGTGATTCCTGTACAAATAAATATTTAGGCCTGGTTTAAATGCCGCATAATTTACATGTGCCGAATCAAATACTAATTTTAGTCGACTGGAATGAATACCTTCAGCTGATTTGATTTAAACGTCGCATTTTTTGTTTGCGGAATAAAATTGCTGAGTGTGAGCGACGTGTTTTAAATTCCCATTTGAGCAACATAAATTATTTAACATAATTTGAATTTGACTCAGCACATGTAAAATACGGCGTTTAAATCAACTGTCAAACTTCAGTCGTATATTCGACTGGATCCGTCGAATATTTGAATTGAATTATGTTGTATTTAATTGATTTAGACGTCGCATTTTACATGCACTTAATTTGGCAGTTTGATTCGGCACATGTAAAATGTAACATTTAAAGCGGGCCTTAGTATGCAATTGCACTGACACATGATTTGACAAGGAGTTATTTAATATAAGAATAAATTAATATATTATATATAATTATTGTAGTTTAATTAGTCTGACAGATTTGTATTTTTGATGAAAAACACCTCAAATAATATGAAGGGAATTTAAATAATGTTAGATTCGCAACTGAGAAACATTTTTGTAAGAATTAGTACAGAAATAAAGTATACTTTTACAGCCAATACTTGACATTTTTTGGTTTGCAGTGTGGGGGGAATCCTCTGTTAAAACACTTAATGTTAGGGCCAGTCCCCTGAAATCTGGTGATGGGAAACTTTTGTATCAATCTGATAAACAGAACTGAACAATTTTCACAAATAGTTTTGAGAATATTTCAAGATCTTAGCAAGGTCTTTGCTAATTGTTACTGTGATGTTGCAAAATTCTTTTAATTATCAAGATCCTCAAAGATCCTGGATAAGATTTTTAATGATCTTTAAAATTCTTACCAGGATCTTTAAAGTTCTTGCCAAGATCTTGAAGGATCCTCAAGGATCGTCTGTGATCTTTGAAGTTCCTGCAGAGATCTTTGAGGATCTTGCAAAATATCTTTAAAGATCTCAACAAGAGCTTTGAAGATCTTGGAAGATCTTTTAAGTTGTTGCAAAGATCTTTAGAGATCTTGACAAGAACTAAAATCTATCAAAGCTCTTTAAGGATCTTAACAGGAACTTTGAAGATCCTTTAAGATCCTTCAGGACCTTGGTAAGATCTTTGAGGATCTTGCAAAAGATCTTGTCAAGATCTTTGCAAGAACTTGTCAAGATCTTGAAAGACCTTTTAAGTTCTTGTAAAGATCTTTAAAGATCTTACAAAAGTCTTAAAAGATCTTGACAAGAACTAAAAGTCTATCAAAGTTCTTTAAGGATCTTAACAGGAACTTTGAAGATCCTTAAAGATCCTTCAGGATCTTGGTAAGATCTTTGAGGATCTTGCAAAAGATCTTGTCAAGATCTTGTCAAGATCCTTCAGGATCCTTCAAGATCCTTCAAGATCCTTGGCAAGATCCTTGAAGATCCTGGCAAGAAAGTTGAAAGATCCTTGAAGATCCTGGAGGATCCTTAAAGATCTTGACCAAGATCTTTAAAGATCTTGATCAAGATCCTCACAAAGATCCTCGTGAAGATCCTCGAAGATCCTTAAAGATCCTTCAAAGATTTTCACCAGGGTAGGCCACTAGGCTCACAGGCAGACGTCACCTTCATGGTATCCGCCAGCAAATAACATGACATTTTGAAAACTAAGGTGAAATATTTCTACTGAGGCTTCTTACAGTTATTCACTGACATAAATTATTGCTCTAGCTTGAAGAATACAAAAATGTCAAGAATTATCAAGTTCAGAAACAAAAACACAAGTTGCTTTAATTTTTTCTTTTATGACTGTTACTGAAAGGTTACAAAAATTATTTGGAATCTTCTTAAGCATCGAACCTTGATCTTTTTGCAAAATAGGAGAACAGAGGGACAAGATAGCAAAACATCCGAGGAAAGTTAAAGTTACAAAATTTGCCACTTAGGGTGTATGGTCCAATGAATCACCACTGACAGTTCCAATTTTAAAGCTGACAGCTTAGAATAACAAGGAAGGCAACACTGATCCTCCAAAAGGAAAAGATGACCGCTGTACATTTTACCTTGGATAATACCTTGCGAGCCTTACACAGGCCATGAGATACAGTGAAAGCCACATTTTTGCAATATTTGTCCATGTGTTAAAGTGCACCTAACCCCCCAAATTTTTTTTCGCTAAAACAATAAAGCTTATTTTGTGGAGTAATTAGCCGCAAAAATTTTTCGATTTGGTTAAATCCTCGAATTTCTGTGCCCCCTTTAAACCAAGTTTCGTATGGTTCACGACCCAACATAAGGAGTCTGGGGAGAGTAAAGCTGTGACGTCACTTCGAGAACGAAAGCTTCGGCTGTCCCAGTCGGGCCTTTTACTCTGTGTGAGTGTAGAGGCCTTTTTGCTGCAGAAGTTTTTCGCTGGGGGCTCCACAGTCGACAGATTTCTGTTTTTATCAACAATATCTTCTACTTCGTCGGATTCTGAAATGAGCCTTGACTCAGAAGACTCCAAAATTTATTATATCGCTGAAGAGAATGACGACTCACACTTGTCGACAAAGCAAAGTGAATAGTTATGTGATGATGGCCGAGCTGATTTATATGCTGACAACTCTCTGGCCAACGAAGAATGGATAGACAAATGAGGTGGATGCTGACAAAGAACTCGAACGAGCTCTGATGGACAGACCCAAAGGCAATGATAAAAGTCAAGTCCGTTAACTTTCTCAAATTATTTTAACTTCATTCGTTCAACGTAGACCAAGATGATTATCCCATGACACAATGTTTGTGTTCTTTTCCTGTGAGTGTGGAAATTGTAGCGTCGCTTCCCTTCAAAACATCAGCGAATGTTATTGTTATTATTATATTAAAGTGAGTTAGAAGGTTGTCAAGACTCAAAGAAGAGTGATCTTGTTCTTGTTAAAGATATTGGTGCTCAGCTGATGCTACCTTAAAGTGTGTTACTGAATATCCAGGAATTAAACCTGTATGGCTTCAGAAATGGAGTTTTAAGATATTTAGTGGGCAAATACAAAACTATCTGTGACCTATCTGTCGGCTGTGCTGACTGACTGCTGTTTTTTCTCAGATCAGATGCAACAACCGCGCGGCTGCATGAATCGATGGACGGTTATTCCAAATTCATCTCGCTTAAGTCACTGAGTCAGCAAAATCCCTTCCTCTCTCTGAAAATCCAGGCATCGAGCGAGATCATCTGGTTTGAAATACTTTATGGAACAGATCACCGAACTCTTAGACGGCTATCACTTTGCACAAATCGAGCCATCACTTTGTACGTTTCTTCTCTTCAGGACATCTCTCCATAAAACTGTATGGCATGAAGCGGAGTACCTCCTGTAAGTTTGTTGTGTTGCTACATCACACTACAGCGCACCTGGCTAGCATTTTTTTTGAACAACTTTTCCAGCCTTTCCCACAGAAACAAGTAAATATGCGAATCTCAGAATCACCGTGTTCTCCATTTGACGTCACATCCAGCCCTCGACCCATTCTCCGTTAAACTCGGTCGTGGACCAAAGTGGCGGCAATTTCACATACTTTGACGAGCCATAGAAAATCAAAGATTTAACCAAATCGAAAAATTTTTGTGGCTAATTACTCCACAAAATAAGCTTTATTGTTTTAGCGAAAAAAAGTTTTTGGGGTTAGGTGCACTTTAATGATACTGTATACATGTATACATTTATGCTATGTTTGAAGGTTTAAGAAATTTTCTGTACCAGTTGCCATCAAGGATTACTGAACGTTCTCACTCACCTGTTGTGCCTGCTGTCTCAACGCTAGAGACAGTTGCCGTCTTCGATTTCTTGCATAGAAGTAAAATATCCAGAAGATGAGCTTGAGAACTATAACAACTATTATTATTCTGGTAGAAAAGAAAAATATTGTCTCAAAGTTATCAACATGAAGTTGTTGTTAACTTCGCTTTAGCAATCCTAAAATATGTAAATTGCAAGTTTACTCCATGTAGTTAATAAATTGATTCAACAGAACTCAATTATTATGTAACTTACGCTTTTAGGGGATGAGTTCAAGTGGTAAACTTGATGATCTACCAAGTTCACAGTTTTTCAGAAAAGTATATGAAGTTGATAAGAAAATGCTGAGCCCATGAAAGGGTGGTGTTAGCCTTTGTTGAGTTGATAGGTAAGGAGTAGTCTAAAAGAGGTCTGTACAAAAACTGACCATGTAGTGGTTCGCAGCTTTCACTCTAGCGTGAATAGTTTGTGACTGAGCAAGTGACTCCAGGGGGCCATTTTGTCAAGTTCTTGGGTAAGACACTTTTGCCAACACGATTGTCTAAGTTTAATTATTATATAAATAAAGTTATGCTGCTTGTTAATTAACTTCACCTGTGAATAATTCTTTTCACCCAGTCTGTTTATGACTAGCAAAGTAAAATTCACCCCCGAGCAGAGGTTTTGAAATTTCCCACCATTTATCAGTTTGCTGTCAGAAATTAAGTTAGTAACTTTTAAAATTCAGTGAAATTCAAAGTTTGAGTTGATACTTCCCTTGATATTGCACTATAAATCTCAAGGAAGCCAAATATTATGATAATAGTGCAACCTTTTTTAACTTAAATCTGAAATTAGGTTCAGCTTGAGCACGGAAAAAACGGGACCTCGACATAAATTGAAAGTAATCATGGCATGGATCGGATAGATAGACAGACATGTACAATGCACATTTCAAACCACCATCTCCAAATACTTCATGTACTATGTACTTACACATAAAACAACAAATCCATCGTCGCTTTAACTGTCGGTAAGTCTCTCGATTTATTGCAAATTCTAAATGAAAGAAAAATGGAACGATCAAGTGGTTTGCCTGCGTGAGTCAGAGTGCCAAGAAAAGTTTAGACTATGGCGGTACGTGAAAATGATATTAATACGAGCCACGGGTCATAGTCATCACGTTTATCACCTTGAATCCAAGTTAACAGAACTTAAGGGGCGACAACTCACAAGGAATCCAACAGAGTGTTCTTCAACCTTGGCTTTTATTTAGCATATCAGCTGAAGCTCATAAGCTAACGAGGTTGAGCTAAGCTCAATTGTTTTGGACCCAGATGCGCTACAAAGGACGAATAAAAATCACAACCACAACAACTAAAACAAAATATTAGAGTGGTAAGACAACGTGGATAGTGAGGTTTACAGAGAACTGCTTTAGTAAGCACTTACTGGGAAGAAATTGAAAGCAAACACACTATTGCGCACATACATCGAAAGATGCAATCATGCGAAGCCACACAGAGTTACTTGGCAAATTCGGTTCAAATAAGTTGAAATAAACGTTTCATTCGCGTCTTAAAATACAAGGGACAAATAACCTACCTCTACATATCTCATGGAACTTGAAATTCCTCCATTATGTAGTAAAATAGTTATAAAATACACTTCAAATTCCCGAACACCTGTGTGCTTTTACGACTCAGTTTTCGACTAAGCGATGCGACACTCACCCTACCCTGGTAAAAACTATGAAAAGTTCTCGCCACAGTCTCTCTCGGTGGAGGTGAGATTTTTGGCAATAACTGCAAAATGAAGCCAGGATGTTTAGAAATGTAGAAAAAGCACTTTCAAACTGAGTGATGAATTGTAGTCTTTATTCACCCTGTTCTGCCTTTAGTTTTCTTTAAAACCAATAAGCATAATTTTGACAAGAGGAGCAAAATTTGGAGAAATGAGAATAATTCGGGCATAATTTCCAAAAATTGTGAGCAAAGCTCGGAGCATAATACACCAGTTTTATGACCAAAATCCACAAAAGTCTTCTTAGCTACCACCGCGCCAAGTGCAAGAACCATGAAGTGCAGAAATTATAATTCAATTCAATACCATCATTTTCAGATGTTTTGACCAGTGATTGTGTTGATCACTCTCCACTGGAGAACATGCCAAGTTTTCACCTGGATTTCACCTTGCACCCAAGAAAACATATTCATAACCACGATAAGGTAGACTGAGGGTAGCACCCCACAGGAAAAATTAATGATTTTACTGTAGAGAACCAGCCATGCAGAAAACATTTCTGAGACATTGGCTTGTGGCGAGACAGAAGAGGGACATACTTCCCTGCACCCTTTTTAGGGCGTTGGCTACTGAAGGTGGCAAGTTGAAGCAATTTTATCAGTTCTGTAGTCTCCTCTCTTACTTCCTACAAAGGTAGTTTTGAGCAACCTACACAGAAGGTCTCAGGGCTCATCACTTAATTCAGGGTTCGTACACTTATGACCTGTCAAAATTCCATGACTTTCCATGACTTTTTCCATGACTTTTTGAAATATTCCATGACCTAAGTTAAGCTATTTCCCTCCGGCAGTAGTGTCAAAACAATCATTTATTCAGCTGAAATTACATTTGATTTTTGGACTTACCAGTTAATTTTTCAACTTTGGATCTTAATGCCTTTCATTCATAGAAAACATACTGATTTTCCATGACTTTCCATGACCTACACCTAAATTTCAGGACTTTCCAGGCCTGGAAAATGAAATTGTAAAATTCCATGACTTTCCAGGTTTTCCATG
Source organism: Platygyra sinensis (assembly GCA_019787425.1). Lineage (NCBI taxonomy): Eukaryota > Metazoa > Cnidaria > Anthozoa > Scleractinia > Merulinidae > Platygyra > Platygyra sinensis. The sequence goes on from JAHPZR010034993.1 coordinate 7,150, forward strand.
ACCTGTACGAACCCTGTAATTGGCTTTGATAGATTGTGCTCGTATAATTTTTGGCATAACTCACTAATACAAGTATACTTTTCATTGATTTCCAGAACAAAGCACTGCTAGCATAATTTGCACTTTTGGCCAGTTTTGCAGCCCAAAATTGTCATTTATTGATCATGCAACTAATTGTTTTGACCTAAGATCAGTGTTACAGTCAAATTTAAGTAACGAAATCAATTTTTTGTCTGCTTATTGTCACATTCATGGGACCTGGTCAAGACTCTTTCCAATTCAAAGACTCAACACATGCACATAAATAGCTCAGACACTTACCCTAGATGGTATCTTGCATACAGCAAGTCCATACAGTGAGGGCCACTGGTGCATGTGTTTGCCATTTTCTTGTTTGCTGCTTGGTTACTGAAGTGTTCTTACCAAATTTAAAGTACGAAGTAGAATTGTAATTTCTGCATTTTTTGTTGAGATGAGCCTTTACAAAAACTAGCATAATCATTAGCATAACTTAAGAAATATAAGAGCACTGCTTGTAGCATATTATGCTACTTTTCCGCGCAAAATCCATCAAATCCTACTCATCACATAACCTTCCTCCCCCGCAAGGAAAATTGCATGACAAGCCCTGAGAGCATCTGCATGAGGCTTATTTGGATATGGCCATCTGGAACTCTGCTGGCTTTATTTTCTAGTTTATAGAAATGTAAGAGAGTCCAAAGAAGTACTTCAAGGCATTTATTTTAATCAAAGATATGGCATTAACATTCATTTGAAAAAGACAATGCACCTACAAAATGTAAATATGCCTAGTACTTAAAATAAAGACCAAATCAGGTCAGGCAAATAACGAAAAAAATATTCACAAGTGTCCGGTAAAATGCACACTTCAGTAAATAGGCTTCGTAAGATGTTGCAACTTAATGAGTTAACATTGTGGACTGACACACACTTAACCACTAAATGTTCTTACAGATTCATATGTACAGAATATTTGGAAGCTATCAGGATAGAAATATAGTTGCCATACTAAATATCATTTCTCATGTTTTCTTTCTGCTTCAGTTTCGACATCAGAATAATTCTTCTCACAAAATCAGCACCATGCCAAGCAAAAAGATGACAAGAGTAACACATGGTAATGGACAAATGGTTTGATGTACAACCAAATTTTCATAACAAACATTAAAAGAAAAGTATGGCAACTAATTAGTGGAATGTGCTGCTCTACAAAACATCCATATTCCCGCCCCGAGCATCTTTTGGTTTGAAAATCCCCTCTTCCAATCCCTTCCCTCTGGAAAACCCAGTTAAACTTCAAACAGTGGAACTCCACCTTATGGACAAGCTGCTAATACAGCCACCTTGATACTACGGCCACCTTAACAGCTACTTTATTGTACCCTAAACAAAAGCTCACTCAGTCTTTTTATTTAAAGAACCCCTTCAATACAGCCACCCCATTAACATGACTAGATTTTTGTGGGCCATTGGTGATCTGATTCCACTACACTTTCCCTAAATATTTATTTGACTGCTGCAAACACCCTCCCCTTCAGAATTTACAAATAGCTGCTGTGAAGTGGGTATGGATGTTTTTGGAACCAAACAGCTGAGACAAAAACTCTAGCAAACTAGGTGTCCCTTGGCTGTTAATCTATAATTATTTTGATGTTTAGAGTATTGATCTTGAGCTACAAGGACAGAAAATTGTCACTTCTAACAGCAGCAACATTTCAAATCAGTAACTTTCATTCCAAATGCTTCAGGGAAGAACTTCTAAGACTTCATTGTACATTATGATTAATGAGCAAACCATCTTTCCAAAGAATCGGCATAAAGTAAAGGGAAATAAGTGAAGTCATTAACTGAAATAACTTTCTAAGAGCATTTTACAGTCAAGCTTCTACTAAGTGACACCCTCTTGTAGGTGAATACATGCCACATTCAAACACTACAGTTTAACTTCCATCAGGGGAACCTGCTAAATAGATAATTTTTGAAAGATCCCAAGGCCATCTGTTCACAACGCTTCACTGTTCTCCTAAATTTTCCAACTTGTAAATGGTACACACAATTTCTCCAGTTTGTAATAGTTTCTCCAGTCATAAAACAGCCAGCAGGACAAGAAGCTTGGCCCAATAATACACTGGAGACATAAGCAAGACACACTAGCAAATCCCTTCTCCCAGAAAAGAAAAAAATACCTGGTTTGGAAGCAGATCAAGACAAAACAAGAGAACATGCTCTAAAACTTAGAGCCAGTATAGATCTTGTTTAGAACACACCACTTCCAAGCACTACAGAGCTAATGGTGGAGATGGAAGGTGATAATGAGAAGCTCATTAGTGTAAAACTTGAGTGAAGTCGACTCTGTACAAAATAGCATGTAGCTGCATATTACATTGTACAGTTTAGTCTTGAGAACCAGCATTATGGCGAGATATATATGTTCTACGATTAAAAGAAAATTGAAGGAACACAGTGTAAAGATATGCTCTTTTTTCTTAAAAGGCTATTACATGATTCACTATCATCACTATCTTTTGAATTTCTTAAAAAAGTTTCATCATGCCACATATAAATCATGCAAAAGTAAAGAACGATAAATTTTAAGTTAAGGTACCATACCTTTGAAAGAAAAACTTAAATTAGATACATTGCTTTCTGTTTCACTTGAGAAACATGCATTATTGTTTTCCGCTGCGACTCAGGTTAAGCGATTTCAAAATGATGGAAATGATACATTGCTTTCTGTTTTCACTTGAGAAACATGCATATATTGTTTTCCGCTGCGCTCAGTTAAGCGATTTCAAAATGATGGAAATGATACATTGCTTTCTGTTTCATTTGAGAAACATGCATATATTGTTTTCCGCTGCGCTCAGGTTAAGCGATTTCAAAATGATGGAAATGATACATTGCTTTCTGTTTCATTTGAGAAACATGCATATATTGTTTTCCGCTGCACTCAGGTTAAGCGATTTCAAATGATGGAATAGATACATCGCTTTCTGTTTCACTTGAGAAACATGCATATATTGTTTCCGGCTGCCCTCAGGTTAAGCGATTTCAAAAATGATGGAAATGGTACATTGCTTTCTGTTTCACTTGAGAAACATGCATGTATTGTTTTCTCGCTGCGCTCAGTGTAAGCGATTTCAAATGATGGAAATGATACATTGCTTTCTGTTTCACTTGAGAAACATGCATTATATTGTTTCTCCGCTGCGCTCAGGTTAAGCGATTTCAAAATATGGAAATGATACATTGCTTTCTGTTTCACTTGAGAAACATGCATATATTGTTTTCCGCTGCGCTCAGGTTTAAGCGATTTCAAAATGATGGAAATGATACATTGCTTTCTGTGTTCACTTGGAAACATGCATATATTGTTTTCCGCTGCGCTCAGGTTAAGTCGATTTCAAAATGATGGAAATGATTGCTTTCTGTTCCACTCGAGGTACACGCCTTTATAAATAGGGAGATATAATTGGCTGTCAGTTACACACGGGCAACGCGTTTAATAATGAGGTATTTCACTTAGGCAGCATGCTTACAGAACGAAGGACATATATTTGTTTCCGTTGCGCTCGAGTTAAGTGATTTCAGAACGATGGAAATGATAAATTCCTTTGCTGTTCCACTTGAGCAACACGCTTTAGTAATAGGGAGATAGATTTGGCTTTCAGTTACACACAGGCAACACGTCTTATAACAAGGTATTCTGCTTGGGCCACGCACTTACAGAACAAAGGAAATAAGAGCAAGGGAAACATATACCATATTTGCTGTTCTGTTTCCCACTTCGCTGGCAACCCGCACTCTATAGAGTGATAAAAGTTTCCCTTGGGCACCTCACTTAACAACGAAGGAAATAAATAGTGTTTTCTGTTGCACTCAGGTTAAATGAGTTTCAGAGAACGATCGGGGGGGGGGGGGGGGGAAATGATACACTGCTTTCTGTTCCACTCGAGATATATGTGCTTTAGAACAAGGGAGATGATCTTTTGGCTTCTCAGTTACACATGGGACAAACGATGCTTTTATGACGAGTATGCCTGCTTGAGCAAACACGCATACAGAACGAAAGGAAATAAAAAGTACGGGAAATATATATCTGGGCCGGGTTGTTCGAAAGCCGGTTAAACGTTAATCCTCTGGATTACACGTAGCTGAGTTTAATTATTTTTTCCTTGTTTAAACAAAGGTTTTTACTCTCCTCGTGGTTTGGTGGAGTTTGAGATTACTAACAGCTCAAATACTGAAGGGCACACAATACTCAACGGATTACAAATCGAACTAACTCCAAAAAGGTTACAAAACTCGAGCAATCAAAATTCTCTTCTCGCTAACCCTGGAGTTAGCCTGTTGTAATCAGGCTTTGACACAACCCGCCCCGTATTGCTTTCTGTTCCCCTCGCAGGCAACGACGGCATTATAGAGGAAGTATTTTGCTTGGGCGGACACACCTAGAAGAATGAGCTAGAAAATATATTATCCTTCCTCCTTTGGCCATCCACTTCATGATGTAATAAAAAATCGCCAAAATCGGCCCAAATTCGGGCCACACACGTTTAGACACACATAACTCTGGTGATGTACTTTGCATAAAAATCGCCAATTCGCCAACACGTTATACCCATCTCTTGTGTGATCGTCAAATTCACCACCACATAATTTTGTATAAAAATTGCCAAAAACGGGTCAATTTCCCAACACGTCAGTCCCATCTCTGTTTGATGTATTAGCATAAAAATTGTCAAGGTTAACGTGCGCGAAATTTTCGTCACATCTGCCATTTTTCGTCACTGCCCCCTGCATTTCTGGGACATAAGTGAGCCATTCCGGTTATGTTTCCTCTGAGGGACAATGGGCTGTATAGTGTCTTCTCTGGAGTCATGAACACTATCACTTTACCTGACCAGGTTTAAACCGATAGCATCAGAGAAAATTAGTAGTGAACTAGGAATTGTCTCCATGTTTGTAAACCAGTACATGTAAGCCACAATATTCTTCGTGCTAGCACGAATAGCCCAAAGCAATGGTTCTGGGCACGTTGGCATCGTTTTCATTGTATAAATAATCGTATAACCTGAACAAAGGGTCGAAAGGTTTAAAATTTCGAGCAAAATATCAATTTAATAGCAAGTCAATATGTAAATTTATCCAACAATGGGACAAAACAGCCACTATTCAACCCAACATCGCTCATCGAAGCTTTGCAAGGCCTCTCCATACTGAGATTCACTTGGTTTGACTTAGATGCACCGGAGATTTTGGTCAAAAATGAATATGCATCATATTGGAACTGAGTCACCAAACACGAAGTTGTTGAATAAACCGTTCGCTGAGGTCTTGTCCAGGGCGATGCTCTTCCCAAGTTTACCGGTAGCTTCCAAGTGCTCCACAATGGGATCAATGCACCCGTGATGGCATGCGGGTGATTTTCCGGACCCTGATTGTGCCATGGCAATGAAGAACAAGTTTCCTTTTTCCTCGTAGGACGGAAAGACTTGAAGTGTTGTTTTGCCGATCAAAGCACTTTGTCGATGCGAGTACACTGACTGACAACAGCTCCCTGTTGGTGCTATGACTTCTTGCAAAAATATCGAACCACTCAATAACACTTGTGGAACGACCTCTGGAATGGGAACGAAACACTGAAAGCCTTTTTTTCAAGATCCTGAACGAAACGAATTTCTTCCTCACCAGCCTCTTGAAATTGAGTAGGAAAGGTCACATGCCGTGCCAATCGCTGGAGATCTGGCAACTAGTGCACAGGGTAACCAACCACAAGAACTGGAAAACCATGAGAACCACAAGAACCAGAGAACCAGAAGAACCAGAAGAACCAGAAGAACCAGAAGAACCAGAAGAACCAGAAGAAACCAGAAGAACCAGAAGAACCAGAAGAACCAGAAGAACCAGAAGAGCCAGAGAACCACAAGAACCAGAACAACCACAAGAACCAGAGAACCACAAGAACCAGAAAACCACAAGAACCATGAGAACCACAAGAACCAGAGAACCACAAGAACCATGAGAACCAGGAGAACCACAAGAACCAGAGAACTACAAGATCCATGTGAACCACAAGACCAGAGAACTACAAGAACCACAAGAACCAGAGAACTACGAGAACCAGAAGAACTAGAGAACTATAGAAAAAAAAGGAACCAGGAGAAGATTTTATGTGACAAAGTCTAATAAGCGAAATGTGACATCAGCTTGTGGCTATTACACTGGAGATCATCCAAACGTTTCAAGTATGTGGTTTTCGTTGTGAGACAAACACAGGTCCTTGTGTATTTTCCCTCTGCTACTTCAATTCTTTGAACTGCCGTTTTCTATTTTCAACTTGCTTTTCTCAACGCCTTTAGGCTCAATTTCCGCTGTTCTCTTGTGTTTGGTCTACCCTCCCCAAACAGCGGCTGGTAATTGAGGCTACAACACCTTTCGCTGCCTATAAACGCCATACTTAGCCCAGGCCCCTACACAACCACATTGCTTGTACCAGTCTCTGACTGGGAGAAGAAGCCGCTGGAGACCAGTTCTGAAAATTTAGTCACCAGTGCTCAATTTTTGGTCGCATTGGCAACCAGTGAGTCGCAATTGCGAGCCCTGGAGCAAATGAAATTCAATGTATGTCTTGATTGTATCATACTTTTATTTAATATAAGCACTTTTTGGCCAATCCAAAGAACTAAACAATATTTTTTTAAGACAGATTGTTTTCATTGTCATGTATTTCTTACTGAACAGTTAATACACACTCAAGAAAATATGGGATATACAGCGTAACCCACTATTAGATATAATAGTATTACAGGTTCATTTCCTTTTGGACAACCAGACTCCAGCATTTGTCTTACTTAGTGTCATTTTGTTTATCTGTTTTAGTCGTCGATTAGAAAAGTCTGAAGATCTCTCCTTTGGAAATGATGTGTATAGAGTGACATTTGAGAAAAAAGATGACTATGCTTTATTTGGCTGCAAGTATGATTTTCACCTTGAAGGAGTGGTGGATTGCCCTGAGTTCCTGATCTACTTTCCCCTGCTTGAAAAGTATGTGTTAAACAATTAACATTATTAGTGGACGAGGTTGAGCAAAATATCATGATTTATCAGTGGCGAGCAGATCAATTATTTGCCTTAGCGGAAGGCTGAGGCAAATATTAAGTGATCTGCAAGACACTGACAAAATAATCATGATATTTTGCGATAACGGAGTTCAATAATTGTTTTATCATTTGATCACCGAGTTTGTTTTCATATTTCAATCACATCCTGGCAGCTCAGCGATCTGCTTTCTTTCTCTCGAGAACGTGGTTCCAATTACGCATGAGCAGAATTATTATTTGTAGCAAAACACGTTTAGACGGTATTACGCATGAGCAGACCATTATTTGAAGGCAGTTATTTGCAGGTCACATGGTGGGCTCTCAGCCAATTGAAAGGAAGAAAAATTGCATCGAATGATAATTAACAATTATTCCACGAGTGCGCGTTGGATATGAGATGATAGATAGCCAACGAGGCGCGTAGCGCTGAGTTGGCTATAATCATCCCATATCCAACAAGCGCGAGTGGAATAATTGTTTTATTAAAAACGCCCCCAAAATATAGAAAACTACACTACAATAAAAACAATAAGGCCCAAAAAATCACACATACGCTCGCCATTTTTGTAGATCATGGTATAATGGCTCATATACCATGATGGCTTAGCCAATGAAAACTCTCGAATTGCATTATCCAATGATCCAGTTTTTAATAATAAGTGATATTTGTATGATTGTGTTACTTGACTACAAATACTGGAATACTTCTAATCACCTTTTTTTTCTCATGCTAATTATTGGAATTATTGTTATCTACACAAGTATAAATTGCTACGTAACTGTAAGTTTTAAAAAAAAAAGCTTGACGATAAAACTAAAGGAGAGAAAAAAATGAATTCCTGTAGTTCTAGTCAGGTGATCTTACTGTATGTACTTAAGGTGCAATTGTTTTGATCAGATACAATGCTGTCAATATTATTGTACATGTGAGCGAACAGTTTTTTCCATGGATAACAGAGCATCAAACAAACAAGACCAGATACATAATGCACAAAAATATACCAGTAATTGTTTCAGTATAAATCTAGTAGTCATTCAAAACTTTTTTTTAAAATCTACAAAAAACTCATTATCTGACAACAGAATATGGTAATGACTAGTGCACCAAATCAGAGAACAGAATTCATGATATATATGTATATGTATAGAATGCTAGAGTTAGTGTAAGTTGGGTGAGTTACTAAAACGTTAATAGAATTCTGGTTCTGTGATAAAAAAAAGAATCAAAATGACTTTTTTTTACTTTGTTTTATATTTAAATGTAAATTCTCTTTGTTTTTTGCTTGTGCCATCATTTCATCAGCAACTCAGTTAATATTCTGTGTTTCTATTGAGTTATAGAAAGACAATTTTCAGCCAGTCGGTGGTGCATATTTTTCTATGCCTATTTCTAAATAGTGTTACTTACATGTATTATACTCATGTAATGTACTGTAAGCTAAGTAAAATGTGTATATCTTGTTTTAGAATGGCAGAAACATATAACATGAAGCTGCTATTCACAAAGACATTTCATGACTTTTTCCGGGAAAAGACTAAGGAATCAACCTCGCTACTCTACAAGATGAAAGCACTGGAGGTATACAACAACTTTTATTTATAGAATAAATATCCAGCGTAGAAAGGACTGTTCTGACAAATAGCATTGCTAGTCTGGGCGGAACAGTCATACAAAAACAATTACAAAAATTTAATAAATTTACAAGAGGAGACTTACATAATTTTTTAAACAGATTGTACCAAATCGTTAAATCGTTAACATACATTATTACAAGTTCAATGTATTTAAATGCTGAACTATTATTTTTTTCATACATACATGGAAGTTCCCTGTCTTGCAGTTGTGTTTATTCTAAGAATTTAGGAGAAAACAAGGGAAGTTTTCTACAAAATTGGCACCTTTGGTGAAAATCTTATGGTCCTAGAGAGCAACATAACCAAATTTTGAATGGCTTAGAACAGGGAGTTATTTCATTATTTTAATTGTTAGTTGAAGATTCCTCTGAACACCTTGACAGTTAAGATTTTCCTAGACAGTTTCCAAACAGGCCTTAGTACTGGAGTTATGGGCCAAATTAATCTGTTGTTTGCATCTTTTATCAAGACCTACCCTCCACGCCAAGAGGGTGAATGCTTAGTGTCAACTGCAGAGGATGCATATACTCATGCCAAAGACTTTCTGAAGGAATTCAGTTGAATCAAGATAAATCTTCATCAACAAGCAAATATAGAGATCATAGAGAAAAAAAACCTCAACATGTGGTGAGTAGTTATAATAACTTTAGTCAAAATTGACAATGTTTTGCATTAAATTTGGGTAAAAAATGAGGAAAAGCTCCCAGAATACTGTTATCAGACTGTTGGCTGAATGTTGCTGTTGTCCATTGTTGGATAAATTTCATATTGACTTGCTATTAAATTTATTTTTTGCTTGAAATTTTAAACCTTCCCCTTTGGTTCAGGTTATAAGATTATTTATACGATGAAAACGAGACAAAGTTCCCCAGAACCATTGCTTTGGGATATTCTGTAGCACAAAGAATATGTGGCTTACATGTACGTACATGGAGCAATTCTAGTTCACTACTAAATTTTCTCTGATGCTATCGGTTTAATCTGGTCAGGTAAAGTGATAGTGTTCATACTCCAGAGAGACACTATCAGCCCATTGTCCCTCAGAGAAAAAACCTGGATGGATCACTTATGTCCAGAAATGCAGGCAGTGACGAAAATGGCAGATTTGACGAAATTTCGGCAGTTAACCTGACAATTTTTATGCAAATTCATCAACAGAGATGGGCCTGACGTGTTGGAAATTTGACGATTTTGGTAATTTTTATACAAATTATGTGTTGTGAATTTGACGATCACAAGAAGGATTGGGTCTAACGTGTTGGCGAATTTGACGATTTGGCAATTTTTATTACATCATGTGGAGGCCAAGGAGAAAGATATATATTTTCTATCATTCTTTAAGTGTGTCTGCCCAAGCAAAAACACTTCCTCTATAATGCGTGTTGCCGCAAGGGAATGGAAAGCAATACTGGGCGGGTTGTTCAAAGCTGATTAAGGTAACCCAGGGTTAGTGAGAATTTTGATTTCAGTTTTGTAACTTTTTGGTTAGGTAATCTGTTTATTATTGTTTGCCCTTCATTTTTGAGCTGTAGTAATCTCAAACTACACCAAACACGAGAGGTTAAAAACATTTTTTAAACAAGGAAAAATAATTAACTCAGTTAACGTTTAATCCTGGGTTAACGTTAACCGGCTTTCGAACAACCCGCCCAGATATATATTTCCCTTACTCTTTATTTCCTTCGTTTGTACGCGTGTTGCTCAAGCAGAATACCTCGTATAAAGCGTGTTGTCCATGTGTAACTGAAAGCCAAATATATCTCCCTTGTTCTAAAGCACATTTCTCGAGTGGAACAGAAAGCAGTGTATCTTCTTCGATCGTTCTGAAAATCATTTAACCTGAGTGCAACGGAAAACAATAATTTATTTCCTTCGTTGTTTGAGTGAGTTGCCCAAGCGAAATTTTTCCTCTATAATTGCGTGTTGCCGGCGAGGGGAACAGAAAGCAATACTGGTAAATATTTCCCTTGCTCTTTATTTCCTTTGTCCTGTAAGCGTGCTGGCCCAAGCAGAATACCTGTGTATAAAACGTGTTGCCTGTGTGTAAACTGAAAGCCAAATTTATCTCCCTATACTAAAGCGTGTTGCTCAAGTGGAACAGCAAGGAATTTATCATTTCCATCGTTCTGGAAATCACTTAACCCGAGCGCAACGGAAAACAATATATATGTCCTTCGTTCTGTAAGCATGCTGCCTAAGTGAAATACCTCATTATTAAACGCGTTGCCCGTGTGTAACTGACAGCCAATTATATCTCCCTATTTCTAAAGCGTGTACCTCGAGTGGAACAGAGCAAGCTATCATTTCCATCATTTTGAAATCGCTTATAACCTGAGCGCAGCGGGAAAACAATATATGCATGTTTCTCAAGTGAAACAGAAAGCAATGTATCATTTCCAGCGACAAACCTACACATGACCAGAACATGCTATGGATTTCGCAAGGTTCGTAACGTAAAATTGATTTTTCTCTTTAGCGGCAATGGGAGGCACAATGGCAACTAATATATCCATATTTTTTTCTGCAAATGCAACTTATTTACTTCTCAACATTTAATCAACAACCTTGGCGAAATTTCGCGCCAAAATCGTCCCACTTTTTTGCTCCAATCTTCGCCGTTTTCGTCCAAATTTGCCAACATTTCAGGGCCCCTCTAGCTGGGGTTAATTTATTCACCTCCTATCATTTCGTCAACAACGAACCGTGGCGGAAATTTCTTTTTCAAGGATTTACATTTGACCTTCAAAAACAGCTTCCATGAAATAATATTCATATGATTTTTGAACTAGTCAACACTCGTCTGACGAAAATTTAATGTGGTGACCAATAAGGCATATGGGTTTGTCTTGGAACAATTGGTCTGATAGGTTGTCACTTGGGAAATTTGAATGTTCTCAAAACTAGGCATAATTTTGTCCTCGAAGCTTTGCTTCTTGGGCAGATATTTGCTTTAAGAACATCAAATTTCCACGGGGCAACCATCAGCTGATAGTTCCGCCGACCGAAACACATCTTTGCTACTTTTATCGAACTCACCCAAAAAAATCTGGGCAGGGAATTGGAATAAATTAACAAGACATAGCTTCGTACTGTTACTAAACTGATTACATGAATCAAGTATCACATTGCTGGTGCAACGTTTGATCCATTATGCTGTGTGGATTTCTTTTGCTATTGCTGTATGGTTGTACAATTAATTATGGTTTTTGTTACCAGGGGCAATGGTCGAAAGCTGAGTGAGAAGCTGTTGGTGAGTAGAAGATTTTTAAGAGTTTTGGGTGAAAAAACAACTGGTTTTCTACACAAGGGTTAAAGCATTTTGAACTGAACTTTTTATAACAAAAACATTTCTCTAGATGGTCCAACCGGGCAGGCAAAATCATAGCCATAGCCAGTCAACTTTGCCATTGTGAGGCCCCTGTGCTAGGCCCTTACTGCTAGGCCCCTGTACTAGGCCCTTAGTGCTAGGGCCTAGTGCTGGACCCATGTGTTAGGTCTTAGTGCTAGGCCCTGTCTAGGCTCTTATTGCCAGGCCCTTATTATGAAACACCCTGTTGAAGACACTGGGTCAAAAGAGAGAAAGAGTGACAACCTCAATGGAAATTGGATTTTGTGGTGAAAATGTTTAAGTTAAGGTTCTTTTTGTTTACTTTAGGGATGTATCTGGCTTTTGTGTTTGTCAAGATCGATCCAGAAGCAGAGAGAAGAGCTTGAGAGGCAGAGAGAAGAGCCAAGAAAGAGCAGAGCGAGAGAAGAGAGAGAAGAGAGAGCTAAGCTGAGCAAGAGAAAGCTGAACAAAGAAGCTGAACAAAGAAGCTGAACAGAGAAGCTGAACAAGAGAAAGCTGAACAAGAGAAGCTGACAAGAGAAAGCTGAACAAGAGAAAGCTGAAAAGCTAAGGCTGAACAAGAGAAGGAAGAAAAAGCAGAAGCTGAACAGGAGACGGAAGAAACAACAGAAGAAAAACCACAAGAAGAAATGGAAACAGAGCCACAGAGGTGGCAGAAGAAACCACTGAGGTTGAATCAAGGAAAAGAAAACATGAAGATGATGCTGCAACAGCTGGAGGTGACGATGATGATGGTGAACCAGCTGCAAAGAAGCAAGAAGTTTGATGATGAAACCTCTGGTTTAAGCAGTGTTTGCTCTTAGAGTTTGTGAAGATAAGGAGGATTGTAGACCAGAGTAGGGAGTAGTAGGGAGTGAGGTGGAGGATAGGAACATCATTCTTACCTCTAGGACTCTAGCTTTATTTTTTCAAGTCTCAAAAACAACCACAACATAAGCATACCATTCTTTGCAGATAATTTAAGTTTTTCTTTCAAAGGTATGGTACCTTTAACTTAAAATTTATCGTTCTTTACTTTTGCATGATTTATATGTGGCATGATGAAACTTTTTTAAGAAATTCAAAAGATAGTGATGATAGTGAATCATGTAATAGCCTTTTAAGAAAAAAGAGCATATCTTTACACTGTGTTCCTTCAATTTTCTTTTAATCGTAGAGCATATATATCTTGCCCATAATGCTGAGTTCTCAAGACTAAAACTGTACAATGTAATATGTAGCTACATGCTATTTTGTAACAGAGTCGACTTCACTCAAGTTTTACCACTAATGAGCTTCTCATTATCACCTTCCGTCTCCACCAGTAGCTCTGTAGTGCTTGGAAGTGGTGTGTTCTAAAACAAGATCTATACTGGCTCTAAGTTTTAGAGCATGTTCTCTTGTGTTGTCTTGATCTGCTCCAAACCAGGTGTTTTTTTCTTTTCTGGGAGAAGGGATTTGCTAGTTGTGTCTTGCTTATGTCTCCAGTGTATTATTGGGCGCAAGCTTCTTGTCCTGCTGGCTGTTTTATGACTGGAGAAACTATTACAAACTGGAGAAATTGTGTGTACCATTTACAAGTTGGAAAATTTAGGAGAAACAGTGAAGCGTTGTGAACAGATGGCCTTGGGATCTTTCAAAAATTATCTATTTAGCAGGTGCCCCTGATGGAAGTTAAAACTGTAGTGTTTGAATGTGGCATGTATTCACCTACAAGAGGGTGTCACTTAGTAGAAGCTTGACTGTAAAATGCTCTTAGAAAGTTATTTCAGTTTAATGACTTCACTTATTTTCCCTTTACTTATGCCGATTCTTTGGAAAGATGGTTTTGCTCATTAATCATAATGATAGCAAATGAAGTCTTAGAAGTTCTTCACCTTGAAGCATTTGGAATGAAAGTTACTGATTTGAAATGTTGCTGCTGTTAGAAGTGACAATTTTCTGTCCTTGTAGCTCAGATCAATACTCTAAACATCAAAATAATTATAGATTAACAGCCAAGGGACACCTAGTTTGCTAGAGTTTTTGTCTCAGCTGTTTGGTTCCAAAAACATCCATACCCACCTCACAGCAGCTATTTGTAAATTCTGAAGGGGAGGGTGTTTGCAGGCAGTCAAATAAGTATTTAGGGAAAGTGCAGTGGAATCAGAATCACCAATGGTCCACAAAAATCTAGTCCTGTTAATGGAGTGGCTGTATTGGCAGGGGTTCTTTAAATAAAAAGACTGAGTGAGCTTTTGTTTAGGGTACAATAAAGTAGCTGTTAAGGTGGCCGTAGTATCAAGGTGGCTGTATTAGCAGCTTGTCCATAAGGTGGAGTTCCACTGTTTGAAGTTTAACTGGGTTTTCCAGAGGGAAGGGATTGGAAGAGGGGATTTTCAAACCAAAAGATGCTCGGGGCGGGAATATGGATGTTTTGTAGAGCAGCACATTCCACTAATTAGTTGCCATACTTTTCTTTTAATGTTTGTTATGAAAATTTGGATGTACATCAAACCATTTGTCCATTACCATGTGTCCATTACCATGTGTTACTCTTGTCATCTTTTGCTTGGCATGGTGTTGATTTTGTGAGAAGAATTATTCTGATGTCGAAACTGAAGCAGAAAGAAAACATGAGAAATGATATTCAGTATGGCAACTATATTTCTATCCTGATAGCTTCCAAATATTCTGTACATATGAATCTGTAAGGACATTTAGTGGTTAAGTGTGTGTCAGTCCACAATGTTAACTCATTAAGTTGCAACATCTTACGAAGCCTATTACTGAAGTGTGCATTTTACCGGACACTTGTGAATATTTTTTTCGTTATTTGCCTGACCTGATTTGGTCTTTATTTTAAGTACTAGGCATATTTACATTTTGTAGGTGCATTGTCTTGATGAAGTGATTTTATCAAATGAATGTTAATGCCATATCTTTGATTAAAATAAATGCCTTGAAGTACTTCTTTGGACTCTCTTACATTTCTATAAACTAGAAAATAAAGCCAGCAGAGTTCCAGATGGCCATATCCAAATAAGCCTCATATGCAGATGCTCTCAGGGCTTGTCATGCAATTTTCCTTGCGGGGGAGGAAGGTTATGTGATGAGTAGGATTTGATGGATTTTGCTCGGAAAAGTAGCATAATATGCTACAAGCAGTGCTCTTATATTTCTTAAGTTATGCTAATGATTATGCTAGTTTTTGTAAAGGCTCATCTCAACAAAAAATGCAGAAATTACAATTCTACTTCGTACTTTAAATTTGGTAAGAACACTTCAGTAACCAAGCAGCAAACAAGAAAATGGCAAACACATGCACCAGCGGCCCTCACTGTATGGACTTGCTGTATGCAAGATACCATCTAGGGTAAGTGTCTGAGCTATTTATGTGCATGTGTTGAGTCTTTGAATTGGAAAGAGTCTTGACCAGGTCCCATGAATGTGACAATAAGCAGACAAAAAATTGATTTCGTTACTTAAATTTGACTGTAACACTGATCTTAGGTCAAAACAATAGACCTTTTTCGCTTGTACATTTTGTTTTCCCAATACAGATCATGTGATGATACTCAGGAGATTTGATCTTTTGTTTTGTTCTTTAAAAAGAGTACATGCAAGCATTAGTATGTCTGCATGTACTTTTTTTAATGAACAAGACAAAGGATCAAATCTCCTGAGTATCATCACATGATCTTTATTGGGAAAACAAAATGTACAAGCGAAAAAGGTCTATTAGTTGCATGATCAATAAATGACAATTTTGGGCTGCAAAACTGGCCAAAAGTGCAAATTATGCTAGCAGTGCTTTGTTCTGGAAATCAATGAAAAGTATACTTGTATTAGTGAATTATGCCAAAAATTATACGAGCACAATCTATCAAAGCCAATTAAGTGATGAGCCCTGAGACCTTCTGTGTAGGTTGCTCAAAACTACCTTTGTAGGAAGTAAGAGAGGAGACTACAGAACTGATAAAATTGCTTCAACTTGCCACCTTCAGTAGCCAACGCCCTAAAAAGGGTGCAGGGAAGTATGTCCCTCTTCTGTCTCGCCACAAGCCAATCTCTCAGAAATGTTTTCTGCATGGCTGGTTCTCTACAGTAAAATCATTAATTTTTCCTGTGGGGTGCTACCCTCAGTCTACCTTATCGTGGTTATAAATATGTTTTCTTGGGTGCAAGGTGAAATCCAGGTGAAAACTTGGCATGTTCTCCAGTGGAGAGTGATCAACACAATCATTGGTCAAAACGTCTGAAAATGATGGTATTGAATTGAATTATAATTTCTGCACTTCATGGTTCTTGCACTTGGCGCGGTGGTAGCTAAGAAGACTTTTGTGGATTTTGGTCATAAAACTGGTGTATTATGCTCCGAGCTTTGCTCACAATTTTTGGAAATTATGCCCGAATTATTCTCATTTCTCCAAATTTTGCTCCTCTTGTCAAAATTATGCTTATTGGTTTTAAAGAAAACTAAAGGCAGAACAGGGTGAATAAAGACTACAATTCATCACTCAGTTTGAAAGTGCTTTTTCTACATTTCTAAACATCCTGGCTTCATTTTGCAGTTATTGCCAAAATCAGCAGCTTCTCACCTCCACCGAGAGAGACTGTGGCGAGAACTTTTCATAGTTTTTACCAGGGTAGGGTGAGTATCGCATCGCTTCAGTCGAAAACTGAGTCGTAAAAGCACACAGGTGTTCGGGAATTTGAAGTGTATTTTGTAACTATTTTACTACATAATGGAGGAATTTCAAGTTCCATGAGATATGTAGAGGTAGGTTATTTGTCCCTTGTATTTTAAGACGCGAATGAAACGTTTATTTCAACTTATTTGAACCGAATTTGCCAAGTAACTCTGTGTGGCTTCGCATGATTGCATCTTTCGATGTATGTGCGCAATAGTGTGTTTGCTTTCAATTTCTTCCCAGTTAGTGCTTACTAAAGCAGTTCTCTGTAAACCTCACTATCCACGTTGTCTTACCACTCTAATATTTTGTGTTAGTTGTTGTGGTTGTGATTTTTATTCGTCCTTTGTAGCGCATCTGGGTCCAAAACAATTGAGCTTAGCTCAACCTCGTTAGCTTATGAGCTTCAGCTGATATGCTAAATAAAAGCCAAGGTTGAAGAACACTCTGTTGGATTCCTTGTGAGTTGTCGCCCCTTTAGTTCTGTTAACTTGGATTCAAGGTGATAAACGTGATGACTATGACCCGTGGCTCGTATTAATATCATTTTCACGTACCGCCATAGTCTAAACTTTTCTTGGCACTCTGACTCACGCAGGCAAACCACTTGATCGTTCCATTTTTCTTTCATTTAGAATTTGCAATAAATCGAGAGACTTACCGACAGTTAAAGCGACGATGGATTTGTTGTTTTATGTGTAAGTACATAGTACATGAAGTATTTGGAGATGGTGGTTTGGAATGTGCATGTACATGTCTGTCTATCTATCCGATCCATGCCATGATTACTTTCAATTTATGTCGAGGTCCCGTTTTTTCCGTGCTCAAGCTGAACCTAATTTCAGATTTAAGTTAAAAAAGGTTGCACTATTATCATAATATTTGGCTTCCTTGAGATTTATAGTGCAATATCAAGGGAAGTATCAACTCAAACTTTGAATTTCACTGAATTTTAAAAGTCTAACTTAATTTCTGACAGCAAACTGATAAATGGTGGGAAATTTCAAAACCTCTGCTCGGGGGTGAATTTTACTTTGCTAGTCATAAACAGACTGGGTGAAAAGAATTATTCACAGGTGAAGTTAATTAACAAGCAGCATAACTTTATTTATATAATAATTAAACTTAGACAATCGTGTTGGCAAAAGTGTCTTACCCAAGAACTTGACAAAATGGCCCCCTGGAGTCACTTGCTCAGTCACAAACTATTCACGCTAGAGTGAAAGCTGCGAACCACTACATGGTCAGTTTTTGTACAGACCTCTTTTAGACTACTCCTAACCTATCAACTCAACAAAGGCTAACACCACCCTTTCATGGGCTCAGCATTTTCTTATCAACTTCATATACTTTTCTGAAAAACTGTGAACTTGGTAGATCATCAAGTTTACCACTTGAACTCATCCCCTAAAAGCGTAAGTTACATAATAATTGAGTTCTGTTGAATCAATTTATTAACTACATGGAGTAAACTTGCAATTTACATATTTTAGGATTGCTAAAGCGAAGTTAACAACAACTTCATGTTGATAACTTTGAGACAATATTTTTCTTTTCTACCAGAATAATAATAGTTGTTATAGTTCTCAAGCTCATCTTCTGGATATTTTACTTCTATGCAAGAAATCGAAGACGGCAACTGTCTCTAGCGTTGAGACAGCAGGCACAACAGGTGAGTGAGAACGTTCAGTAATCCTTGATGGCAACTGGTACAGAAAATTTCTTAAACCTTCAAACATAGCATACATGTATACATGTATACAGTATCATTAAAGTGCACCTAACCCCAAAAACTTTTTTTCGCTAAAACAATAAAGCTTATTTTGTGGAGTAATTAGTATGTGAAATTGCCGCCACTTTGGTCCACGACCGAGTTTAACGGAGAATGGGTCAAGGGCCGGATGTGACGTCAAATGGAGAACACGGTGATTCTGAGATTCGCATATTTACTTGTTTCTGTGGGAAAGGCTGGAAAAGTTATTCGAAAAAAATGCTAGCCAGGTGCGCTGTAGTGTGATGTAGTAACACAACAAACTTACAGGAGGTACTCCGCTTCATGCCATACAGTTTTATGGAGAGATGTCCTGAAGAGAAGAAACGTACAAAGTGATGGCTCGATTTGTGCAAAGTGATAGCCGTCTAAGAGTTCGGTGATCTGTTCCATAAAGTATTTCAAACCAGATGATCTCGCTCGATGCCTGGATTTTCAGAGAGAGGAAGGGATTTTGCTGACTCAGTGACTTAAGCGAGATGAATTTGGAATAACCGTCCATCGATTCATGCAGCCGCGCGGTTGTTGCATCTGATCTGAGAAAAAACAGCAGTCAGTCGGCACAGCCGACAGATAGGTCACAGATAGTTTTGTATTTGCCCACTATTTATCTTAAAACTCCATTTCTGAAGCTATACAGGTTTAATTCCTGGATATTCAGTAACACACTTTAAGGTAGCATCAGCTGAGCACCAATATCTTTAACAAGAACAAGATCACTCTTCTTTGAGTCTTGACAACCTTCTAACTCACTTTAATATAATAATAACAATAACATTCGCTGATGTTTTGAAGGGAAGCGACGCTACAATTTCCACACTCGCAGGAAAAGAACACAAACATTGTGTCATGGGATAATCATCTCGGTCTACATTGAACGAATGAAGTTAAAATAATTTGAGAAAGTTAACGGACTTGACTTTTATCATTGCCTTCGGTCTGTCCATCAGAGCTCGTTCGAGTTCTTTGTCAGCATCCACCTCATTTTTCTATCCATTCTTCGTTGGCCAGAGAGTTGTCAGCATATAAATCAGCTCGGCCATCATCATGTAACTATTCACTTTGCTTTGTCGACAAGTGTGAGTCGTCATTCTCTTCAGCGATATAATAAATTTTGGAGTCTTCTGAGTCAAAGCTCATTTCAGAATCTGACGAAGTAGAAGATATTGTTGATAAAAACAGAAATCTGTCAACTGTGGAGCCCCCAGCGAAAAACTTCTGCAGCAAAAAGGCCTCTACGCTCACACAGAGTAAAAGGCCCGACTGGGACAGCCGAAGCTTTCGTTCTCGAAGTGACGTCACAGCTTTACTCTCCCCAGACTCCTTATGTTGGGTCGTGAACCATACGAAACTCGGTTTCAAGGGGGCACAGAAATTCAAGGATTTAACCAAATCGAAAAATTTTTGCGGCTAATTACTCCACAAAATAAGCTTTATTGTTTTAGTGAAAAAAAATTTTGGGGGTTAGGTGCACTTTAACACATAGACAAATATTGCAAAAATGTGGCTTTCACTGTATCTTATGGCCTGTGTAAGGCTCACAAGGTATTGTCCAAGGTAAAATGTACAGCGGTCATCTTTTCCTTTTGGAGGATCAGTGTTGCCTTCCTTGTTATTCTAAGCTGTCAGCTTTAAAATTGGAACTGTCAGTGGTGATTCATTGGACCATACACCCTAAGTGGCAAATTTTGTAACTTTAACTTTCCTCGGATGTTTTGCTATCTTGTCCCTCTGTTCTCCTATTTTGCAAAAAGATCAAGGTTCGATGCTTAAGAAGATTCCAAATAATTTTTGTAACCTTTCAGTAACAGTCATAAAAGAAAAAATTAGAGCAACTTGTGTTTTTGTTTCTGAACTTGATAATTCTTGACATTTTTGTATTCTTCAAGCTAGAGCAATAATTTATGTCAGTGAGTAACTGTAAGAAGCCTCAGTAGAAATATTTCACTTTAGTTTTCAAAATGTCATGTTATTTGCTGGCGGATACCATGAAGGTGACGTCTGCCTGTGAGCCTAGTGGCCTATCAGGCTGCTTCTCATCTCTGGTTAGGAGGATTTCACATATCTTAAGGGTTGGATTTATAATCTTAGAGTACCTTTTGCCTGTATTAGTACCTTAGTTTGTTTTTCCATCCATTACCAGCTCACTAAATAACCTTTTATCTTGTTTGAATAATTAAAGGTTCCTCAGGGTCGCCAATACGAGGAGGAGCCTGCAGTTCCACAGCCGGCGTATGTTTTTACTGAATACCCATTTGGACTAGATGATGCACCAGCTACCTTTCAAGTTCCTCCTGTTTATTCAGAGGAAGATCCTGTAAAACGGGATGAGCCTCCACCTCCATATGTGAATGATGATGATACAGAGGGACTCATAGAGAACCAGGAAAATTGACATGATTAAAAGTGTAGATATAGAAGAGTATGTATATACATATCTTATAATTTTGACACTATAGTAGATAAAAGTAAAAAAAAATAGAAATGTAGATTAATGGCACATGCCTATTGCAATTATGGATCAGGATACCACCGTGTTAACTGTTACAAAAGGCCTTAACTACTGCCAGTAGAAATTTTAAGAAAAATTATCAGTGATACTTGTAGCCACTAAAATGTGCAAAGTGAAAGAGCAGAGAGGTTCTAAGAGCCCTTTTTCACTGAAACTGAAAACTGTTTTTCTAACACACTGCTGGAGCCTGGATAAAGGTCATGTGAACTGTGGGATGGGCAGTTGTTTCTATTGCATTGGCCATTGCCAACTTTCCTGCCCACTCACCAGAAGATTTCAAAAGTTTTTGTATAATGCCTGTTTATTGTACAATCCTTGAACTTTTCCCTTTTCCTGGTCTTGGGCGTAATGTTTCTGGCATTAGCTCCGATTTTTCAGTGAAGGTCAGGCAGCGATGGTCAGCTTGACATAGCTACCAGTGGTATGTGAGAAAGCTTGTAAGTTATATTTGTCCAGAAGATCTAGTAATTAGATCTTGTGTTTTTGAACCTTCTTCATTCCTGTTTGATTAAAAGTTTAGCTGATTCAACTTTGATTACATTTGGTAGTGATAGACTGCATCACCTCCTTTGTAAAAGCAAATCTACAATTCTTTCTTTTTTAACTTGGTCATTATTCAAAGGACTTATTATACAGCAGACAGAAAACATTTATTTTCTTGAAGGAAGCAACTAGCTTGCTCAGGTAGCCAATAGCAGCACATTATTTGGCTGATCTTGCCTCCAGAACTAGTCATGTAATGAAAATGTTGAACAGTCTGTGTTACGACAGTTTGACATTAGCCAAAGAAAATAAGCACAGAGTTTAAAATGGTAACATGAACACATATTTAATGTTAATGTACATACGAGACTGAATATTGATGCTCATTTGTGTCCTATGTTAGAGACGTTTAGATCCATCTTTACCAGAAACGTATAACTGCGATTTGAGGTTGTACGTTTGTTGCTTGCTGCCCGGATGTTAGACAATTTAAATTGGAGTAAATTGGAGCAAATATAAATCATCCTGTCAATGCAATGGAAAATGTCAGGATAATGTCAATTTTGAAAAAATAATTCTTTTTTCAACATGTGTGGCTTTCTAAAGAAATAAAGTGACATAAAACACATAGTCAACTAAAGCCACCAACATATTGGATTTCCAGTTAGGATCAGTACCTTTCTCAGAGCTTCTGATATTTTGCGCAGTCGTGGAGCCACGAATTTCATGTAAATCTGCGAAATCCTGGGAAATTCACAAACTAAAAACAATCAAAATACCGCAAAATTCACTAGAAATTGTTAGTACCAAATACATGTCTTTACAGCATTTTTGAAAGTTATCTTGGCTGTTGGGGCTGTTTACTTATCTTAAACATGCAAATTTATCATGAAATCATCACTGGAACAAGTAAGCATTATCCCAAAACTACCAGGCATTCTTAGATTAGTGTTGCAAAAAAACTGGGCACTCACAAAGCCTTGCCATTGGGGCATTCCCTTAGTGCACTGTTGCTAAAATAGCAGATGATAATCTGTGTTAAAAAGAACCTCTTGTCAAACAAATACAAACACGTATAATAGTCCAAAAGAGTTGCTCAAATTTTCCTGCAAAATCGCTGGTTTTACAAAGGCAACACTTATAAGTAGTCAGTGTTCTGATGTTGTTGTTATTGCATAGGCTAACAGTCATTTTCTGACAAGAATTGGCAAATTGCCATCTTTTTGTAGTTAAAAGCGTTTGTCAAATCAGTGCAAAACTGATCGCTTTCCCGGGAAATGTGCTCAGAAAATTTCCACAAAATCGGCTCTTTTCTATTGATCGTTTTTTCAGTGAAATTTGTCCCGAAAATTTTCCATGAATTTCTCGCAAAAATCAGCTGTTTTTTTCATAGAAAGGATATATTGTTTAGGAGCTTATACTTAAACTTCAAGGATTGAGAGTTTTCTGAATCCCATTTTAAGGTTATGTGTGCACAATATTATTTTTTCGGGATATGGCATTGTACACTTGAACTCAGTTAGCTCAATATAGTGTCACAGAATCAAACATATGATATTAGGGTCTTGCATGTGATAACTATCAGTAGATATTACTCTGAGCCTCATTTACATGTAATAATGTGGTTAATTTAAAAAAATGTAAGCTTTCTATTAATATTTTTATTAACTTTAGGCATGCATATTTTGAAGCATGATGTTAGAGATACTGTA
The DNA here is from genome assembly GCA_019787425.1 of Platygyra sinensis. Taxonomy (NCBI): domain Eukaryota; kingdom Metazoa; phylum Cnidaria; class Anthozoa; order Scleractinia; family Merulinidae; genus Platygyra; species Platygyra sinensis. The sequence goes on from JAHPZR010034993.1 coordinate 30,388, forward strand.
GATCCCACTAGAGCTGTAATTCTTAAGCATGGTGCAAAGAAAATTTTGTCTGGCAATAGCGTGGGGTTAGTGGATTTTGCAGTTGGCCTAGTAGAGTCTGTCCTTCACTTCCCTGACAGGTAAGTGAAGTTCTTGGGAAAATGTTTTGAGGAAATTCAAATTAATTAGTAGTACAATGTAAGTGGGGCGGCGCTTAATAAATTTTTCACACCTTGGATGCAGCGCTTATTTGAGGGCAGCATTTATTTAAAAGATGATTGCAACAAATAAGTTTTTTCTTTTAATTCAAAAGTACATTTTCAATCCGTAAGAAATCTTGACAGTAACAAACAGAAGCGTTTTTTTTTATTCATCCCTTTGCACACTTTTCAATTGGTGTCTTCAGTCAACTTTATCATTGGTGGTAAAGACTATGATAATAAATTTCCAATGCTGTGTTAGGCTTGCTTTGTAATGGAGTTTTAGTTACATGGAATTCCTTGAATAAGTGCAGCGTCTGCACCAAGGTGCTTACTCTGGGGCAGCGCTTAGTAATTTTTTTAATCACGAATACAGTGCTTATTCTAGGGCAGTGCTTAATCAGGGGCGGTGCCTATTCCACTAAATGTGGTACCTATAGAACTATTGTAAGAGATGAAATTTTGGGGCACAAGTGAGAATTGCATTCAGGCTAGTACATCATTATTACGGCTTGCTCTAGCAAGCCAGATAATTATTTTTCTTTACACTATGATAACTCTCCTCTGTAGGAGGGATTGAATTTTTCACAAGACACTAGAGATATCCTTGGTGTTATCAGAATTACACTTAGTCTAACATGGATCAAGACCTTTCCAAGTTGTGGTAACCGTTACAGTTACAGCCTAGATCATGTGTACTAAAAGGCATCCACAGTTGAGTGTCAATCAATACCCTCAGGAGTATAGTCAAGATTTCTCAAAGGAGGGGTCACAATGTCAAAGTGAGGGACTCGCCAGATTGTCATGTTGACCGCCATTTTGTGTTTTAGTTTGTTTCCTTAAACAAGGCTTACAAAAGGGGGAGGGGTCACAGAAACCTCAGGACTCCTAGCTATCCCATTGCCTTAATCAATATCCTCAACCGGTGCTATAAGTTGACCTGTGTTTAACCATTGATCGATACTTGATTGACACTTTTTCAATACTTAATTGACTCGCGATTCAAACGTGGATCGGCATCTTGGTTGACAGTCTGACTACTAATTTTCAATCAATGCATGAGTCAGTTGACACTCTCAGCCGGCAGTCAACCAACTGTTGATCTAGTGCCAATCAAGTGTCAATCACTGAAGAAGTTGATCAAGTGTTAACCAAGTATCGATCAGGATGTCAGTTGAGTTTGATCAACATGTCCATCGAGTGTCAATTAGGGATCGATTGTGGGTATCATTCAACTCAACTGCAGATGCATTTAGTAGACATGATCCTACAGCATTACTTTTAATTAAGTTGGCAATTATTTAACGCAAACAGTTTGTAGAATGTTGATGTTTATGGTTATGTCTAAAGTTCTAAAATTTATACATGTAACATCTTCGTTGGCCAGAACAATGTATTCACTAGAGAGAATTTGAATAACGAACTAGATTTTAATAAAGGTTCAAGTTTAACTTTGTGACAATTTCCAACTATTTCTTGTTGCTGTTTGCAAGAAAATTGTTGTAAATTTGCAGTAATAATATATTATTACTTTTTATTGTAAGTGTCTCCAAGCTGACACTGTGAATTGTAATTTCCTGGTGGGATGCTATAAGACATGAAGCTCACTATTAGCACAAAGAGTTCTTGTGTTGACGGTAAAATCAGTAAACAAGTGAAATTATTCCACTGCAATAGCTGCGACCTGTGCCAGCAAACATGTATTCACGTGACAGCTATAGCCCGGACCAGTGGCGGATCTAGGAGGAGCCAACTTCCCTCTTATTTTGGGTAAAAAGGAAGAAATTAGAGAATGAAGAAAAGCCGTCAGGGCAAGCAAAACAGAACTGCTCCCCCTCCCTTAGCTCAAGGTCTGGATCCCCCCCAGTGGACCATGTAAGATCGGAGGTTGATTGAGGGTGGGGGTATCTTGCATTATGTTAGTGCAAGAGTGAACTGTAAGGCATGCCCATTAAACTATATACCGGTAATATTTAGCAGTAGGCAGCAACAGGATCCGGTCACATGGTACGGAAATAAATTACGCTGGGACACAAGTAACGCAGTGGGACTTCAAGACAAAGGAACTCTTACCAGTCCAGCCTGACTTTCCTTTGTCTTGAAAGTCCCACTGCATTATTTGCGTCCCAGCGTAATTTATTACGTACCATGTGACCGGATCCTGCGAAGGGCCTATTACTGAATGAGGCTGAGTAGGATATGAAGAATTCTGCAGATCAAGGAGGGTGTTATCCACAGAGGCTGAAGGCCGAGGTGGATAACACTCTCTGAGATCTGCAGAATTCTTCATGTCCTACGAAAGCCGAATTCAATTATTGCTTTATTACTCATTCAAAATATTTCCCCGTTCTTAAAGGAGTTTCACCATTTTGCTCTTTGTTTTTCTACTCACCAAAAATAAGACAACCTTGTCCTCAGGTTTTCTCGGTCATGGGTTATATAATCTGCTGCGGGCTGCACTTTTGACATCATTGGTTCAGTATGTGTGGTTTTAACCAATCAGAAACGCAGAAATATTTTGAATGAATAATAATTTAAAAATGTGCAGGTCAGGAAAGTATTCACACCCACACCAAGGGTAGTTATTGGAGAATCCGAGGGGTCACGAGGTCTCTACATATAATGGCCAAATTTGGAAATGGAAAGCATGAATCTAAACTGGAAATTCTTGGGGAGTGGAGAGATACAAACCAAATAGCCATCTTTGATGGAGGTATGGATATTTTCTGGAAACACACAGTATATAACCTCACATGACATATTGCTTAGACGACTGAGTTTTCAGCAAATCACTGGTTTGAATCATTTCTGTTTATGCTTTTTCTGTTTTCCCATCAACCTCTCTTCATTCAGGGGTATGTCAAGGCTGATTTTATTGAGCTTAGCATGAAGCATAAGAACTCGGTCTGATAAAGTAGCCAAAATGATATGTATATATATTTAGAAAACAGTTCTAAGAAAGCACGCGCGCTGATTGGTTGAAAATCGTGTTTGTATAACTCGATGGAGACACAGAACTAGCGCGCGCTGTTGACGTAGTGATGGCGCGAGCAAAGAGAATTTACATTTTGATAATCAAAGTTAACAAGTTGTTTTCCTTTTTCTCGTCGTGGTGTTTTCTAAAAGAAATAGAAAACATGTACTTCGTGTTTGTATCGAGTTATACAAACACTCGTGAAAGTTTGGGAGAACTCGAAAAAGCTGTGGAAACACTCGCCTGCGGCTCGTGTTCTCACAGCATTTCTCGTTCTCCCAAACTTCCACTCGTGTTTGTATAACTCGATACAAACACGGAACATGTTTTCTATTCTGAAATATATAGCTAAGTCACTACATGTTCTTCCTGAACAAGGTACGTACATGTACACACATGAGCGTATTGAATTTTAATTGTGGCCACTCCATGTTTGAATCGTGTCTACAGCCCTCTATTTTCTCGTCACCGTAGTAATGTTAGATTGTTGAACGCACGGATAGAATAGTGAGGTATCGTGAGATACCTGGACACCAGCGCAAAACGGGAGACTTAACGGGCTTGGGTTAGGAGGTAGGGATTGAGAAATCTGTTTCATTTGGCTTGCTTTGCTTGCCTTCCCGCTCCCAACCCGCGTGCTTCGCGCTCACTTAGTTTACTCTTTCTTGCTGCTGTGTTAAGAAATAGTCGAGAGGTTGTGAACAGTTCGTGTTTGAAACAAAAAATATCTTAAATTGCAACAACATTATGTTTTGCATTACGTAAAAAGTAGTGAATAAAATTCAAGTGCATAGATCACAATACTTTTGAGCTTAAATAAAGTTACAGAAAGAACTTGGTCTCCTGTCCATGGGAGTTATGTAAAAAAAAACTAATATATGACGGAACTCATTATCGTTTAGTCATGACAAATGTGATATTAAAATATTCAACAGAGTCCTTAGGAGTACTCAGGAAAACAGTTAGACTACAGGTGACTGCGTACAACAATTTTAATTTTCGAGAGAAATATTCTTAGATAATTGGCCTGTGACTGCGACCAAAAGAACTGGGTACCTGATGTCTGAAAATAACTTCAGAGCCGCGGATGACCTTGGAAAATTGGACCTATCTGATACAGGCGATTACATCTTACCCTTCATCTTCCCTTGGTGAAGGGTGAGTGGATGACCCATATTAAGGGTTCAACACACCCTGTATCCACCTAAGTAAGTAAAACTACCGTGCCTTTAGTTCTCTTTAGCCAAGGCCCCTAAACAATTATGAGAGGGGCGTAGGGGCCTATTAAAAACCGAAAAACCGCGCAAAAAAATTGCCCAACCCGTAAAACCGCAATAGATTTCTTCCAAAACCGAAAAGAGCACTCAATAACAGAGCTTTGGTAGGTTTTAAAACTCTCTTTCTGTTATTGAATTTTTTATTCGACGACTTATTAGGAGGCTCGAAAGGGTTTTTAGCTGCACGCGCGCGCGAAATCTACACACTCCATGACTAAGATGCACGCGTCAGCTGAATCAGTATTAAAATCAGCACACCGCAAGTTTATGCTGCGTAAAATCGCGCGAACCGGAAATAAAATCTGCGGAAAACATTTGTTTTTAGCTCGAAAGTTCGTTCGGTGACCTATCTTGATTTTTTGCATACACGCACCATTCGCGATGGCACTTCAGATATAAAAGTTTCGGGGAAAATTATCTAGTGGAATTTTCTGTAAGCCATAAAACGCGTTTTCTTTAAATATATTTAATTCTACTAGATAAAAATTTTCCATACTGTCTGAAAAGTTAAAGAATTTAGGGAACTTTCCAACAAAGAAATAAAAATGGTAGGTCACCGAATTAGTTTCTCAGATAATTTACAAAAACTGAAATTTAGAGGACGCTTTTGTGGACCTCGTGCGTTGCCATGGTAACTGATATGACGTCACAAATACCCTTAAAGTATAGCCCAACAATAGAATTGCAAGGAGACATATAGTTTGCCCACACCATTAAACATCCTTCTTTGTAATCTTCCATCGTTTCACAAACAATATAGCAACGAAAAACCCTTTCGAGCCTCCTTAACCTGTTTTACTTTCTAACGTTCTTTCTGCGTATAGAAGGTTTCACGGTCGCGGACGCCATCTTGGTTGTGGGGCAAACGCAGGAAAATTTACAGTGAATGTATGGGAAAAATCGTGATTTTGATGGCCGATAACTCGAGGAAGGTTGACATTCTACAGTTTCTATGAATCTGACAAACTAAAAATGTTAGCAAAAAGAGGTAACCGATCAAATTTAAGAATTTCTTACAAAGAAAGCCGCATATTTAAATTTTTATTTTTCATATATTTGTCTGTAAAATGGAACCGCCGTTGGCGGGAAAATTTAGAAGCATTTGTACGTGAAAGACTAAAAAGACGACTTCTCGCTTCTCACAAACCGATGCCCTTCAGATTTAATCGGTTAACTCTTTTAGCTGATATCTTTAGTTTGCAATTCACAGAAATTTCAGAATATCAACCTTCCTCGAGTTATCGAGCATCGAAATCACGATTTTTCCCATGCATTCGCTATAAATTTTGCCGCGTTTGCCCCAACAACCAAGATGGCGTCGACGATCGTGAAACCTTCTATTCCCTCACTCGTTAGTGCGGAACTCATTGTAGTCTAAAAAATTTGCCTATTTTTTTTTATAAATCGAGTCCATGTACAGACCTACAGCACTGTAAAACAATTCAAGAAAATATTGCATGATAAAAAGTTTAGGTAATTTGTGTGTAAAAGAAATACCGCATTCTGATCAGTGTTGCCTTTTTGATTAGCTTTGCTTGCCGTTGTCAGCAGTTTTCATTTGTCAGAATTTTCATTTGTGTAGGCGCATAAAGGCAGCCGTTAGTTTTACAATCAAACCACTTTATTTTACAACCAAACAAACAGTTTCTTCTTTGCTGTCATTCCTCATGAACGAAGTGCACGAGCGCAATGTTATTCCCGCGACGAAAAGACCAAATGAGACGGTTGCTAAAGAGACTAGGCTTGTCATGCGTTTCTCAAAAGGAAAGTCTGGGTAGACTACTATAAGAGGTCCTTTGGAATTGCAGTTTTAGTGCGACTGCAGGGTGTAATTTCCTTGGCAAAACCAGAAAAGACTTTAAAATGCATTGGACAGAAAAATCCATTAAATGTCATTATTTGTTGGACAGAAACCGAAACCAAAGACTAAATCAATACACTAGGCTACGAGTAGTCGGTTGTTTTTGTTCCTGAAATCCTCCGCGCGCAGAACTCCGCGCAAAATTATGCCAAATTTAGGACAAGGGAAACGAAAAGGGAAAAAGAAAGAGTACTGCTCGCAGTACTATCAAACCTGAACCGAAAAACCGCAGCCTAGGTCACAGCTTTTTAGGGCCAAAAACCAAAAAATTGGCCATATCCACCAAAAAATTCCCAACGCCCCGCCTCCAATTATGATTAAATTGTCGTGGTCAAAAGTCGCGACAACCAAATCGCCAGAAGGCCAGAAGAAGACCCTGCTATCATTAAACATTTAATTCTAACCATTTTTTTAAAATACAAATTATTTGTAACTGGACATCCCCACATAATATGAACACTACTTACAAATAATACATTGCTAACAATACTAATGATTACTTACAATACTTTCAAT
>JAHPZR010034994.1:0-20000 GCA_019787425.1 Platygyra sinensis
AACAGGCACCACAAACAGGACTGATAAGGACACAGGAAAGTTCCTGAACAGCTCCAGAAATCAGGTACGTTCTCCCACATATTTTTCTCCTCAATAAGTGACGAATATGCACAAGCTTTCGTTGTAGTGCGTGTCCACAAAGGTTTCAAAACGCTCGACGCTCACGGGTTCTCACGACTGAACAACTTGAACCGAGCACGTGTTGTTGGGTGTCAGCGGTCATTTAATTATACCCAGGGGGTCACCCAGGGGGTCACCCAGGGGGAACTCAGGGGAGGAATAGGGGTGGGGTAAAGGTCGTGTTTTGTCTAATAGAAGTTTTTTCCAGATTATCAGCTACTTATTCTGTTAAACTCTTTCTGTGGTGTGAAGTGTATTTTTGCAGGAGCCCTGGTTTTCCAGACTTAACACCATTTTTGTTCTTCAAATATTTTCTTGAAGGTTCCATCTTGATCTTGACTTTCTATAATTAAATATTTAGCTAAAGGGGCTCAGTCCGGCATCTTGAGTTATTTTGAACATTGAAAAATAACCGTTAAATTGAAGGAAACCTAAAAATAACACTTTATAAAGATAGAAAAACATCAAAGAGATAATAATAAACCATAAGGAACAAGGATGGTTAAGGATGGAGAAGATTGACACGGATTGCAAACAACGAATTTGAAAAGTTTAGCTAAGCTTTTCAAACGTGACTGAGCCCCTTTAATGGGAGACTAAAACTTCATTGCACTGTCGAACGTTCTCAAAATACAGCTTTGCATGACTTAGGGGATTGGTGTGTTGTTTAGAACTCCAATTAACAAATTGACGTCAGTTTTTTATGCGTCTGTCCTGTTATTGATCATGAATTTCATCATAACATTATCAAAGTAGCTGTGGATCCACAAGGCGATAGCCGAGTGGATCCGCAGACTACTTTGACAATGTTATGACGAAATTCATTGTCAATAACAGGACAGACGCATTAAAAACTGACATCAATTTGTTTTTTACGATAACAAATTGTCGAATTGCCCGCTCTCGCTCGCTGACGCGTCGCATGAATTTCAAATTTATCTGTCTGTCCACATATGGACAATAAAATTTAACCAATGAGCGCGCGGTGAATTTCTGCAGTTATCGTAAAATTAACAAATTGACAACATTTTTTATGTCTGTCCTCTTATTGATCATGAATTTCATCATAACATTGTCCAAGTAGCTGTGGATCCCGAGGCAATAGCCAAGTGGATCCACAGACTACTTTGACAATGTTATGACAAAATTTCATTGTTAATAGCAGGAAAGAAGCATGAAAACTGAGATCAATTAGTTTTTTTACGATAACAAGTTGTCAAATTGTCTGCAATCGCTTGTTGCCGCATCGCATAAATCATAAATTCATGTGTCTGTCCACTTATTGACAATAAAAGTTAGCCAATGAGCGTGTGAGAATTTCTGCTGTTAATGTAAACAACTGCAGTGACATCATAAATTACCATAAACTCAGCTTTCAGTCTGTGTTTAAAAGTAAAACTACTTTACTGCGCCTTTCAATAACACGCAGACTCTAACATTCAAAAGCTCAACCGAAAAATGCGTTTTCGCTGCCGTCAATCAAATGTTCGGCGATTCCTCCCAGCTTCCGGCTACTGTCGAGGCGTGCAGTAATCAAATCGTTTACCACAGTTCAGATAACGAAACAGTGCTCGCCAGTAGTCGGAAAGCTAGGAGGAGCCGCCAAACAATTGAGTGACAACAGCGAAAAACCCATTTGTTGGTTGAGCTTCGAATTTTAGAGTCCACGTGTTATTGAAAGGCGCAGTAAGAAAACTTTATAATCTAAGACCCTACTTTTCCCTAATCTGTCTGAAGAAATTTTTTCTGCAAGTTCTTTTTATTGATGCATGCAAGAAAATTTCTTTTTAATCTGTTTTCTTTCTCCAGCCTTCTTCTTACCTAGTTATGTTTTGGCTTGTTTGTATCCTCCAAGGTTTATATTTTGCTCCTGATTTGGACAAACTCAAGACAGGAGAAGAGGGTCTGTTGACAGACTAGCGTTTCCCATAGAACTTACTTTACAATATTTTGCCAAAAATGTGGTACTAACAAAAGGAGCATCATCCTTGAAGTAATTATGGTGAGATGTTGTTAGGACAGCAGTTGCCTTAATGATTATGCTCATATATTAACAACAGGTGTACAGGTAACAAAACTAAATGAATATTGGTCATTTTTTATTCATACATGTACAGCCTCAGTCACATCTGTTTATTTAATATTTACAACTGAATGCAAAAAAAATAAATAAATAAAGCCAATTTATAGTATAACAAGTAGAAATAGAAAACTAAGAGATTATTGGTTTTCTATCATGAGAGTTGCAGACCCAAGAGTCGCAAACAGCCAGGCTACAAATTATATTATCAGCTTAACGAGTCTTAAAAATTAATCCTATAGGCTCTGGCATGCATGGGTTTTCTATAACATTATTATAGCTTTATGGTCTATTTGTCCTTTTGATTTTGTTTGTTCAACTCTGCAACTTGTGCTTCCACCCTGTTGTTCAACTCTGATCTGAAAAGTATTCTGTAAAGGTAAAAAATATGTAAAAAAAAATATGTTACAGTTTTTTAATGGTTGGCAAATAGTCTTCAAAAAATAAACCTGTCTTGCAGAAATTTTACTGTGTGTATTTCTATCAAAAAATATTTTGTGACACCTTCTGGAGACTGGATTTTATTTGTGAAGCTAAGTGTTGATATTACAGAAGGTCTATAGTAACCCAGGTTATACAGCCAGTGATGTCACTTACAAGGATGGTAAAAGACACTACAGTAATTCCTGCACAAGCCCAGACACTTACTTGATGCAAATTCTCTAACATTTTCTGGTCTCTCTCGCAAGATACTCCTGTGAATCAAATTCAATCAGTAACAATAATCAGTAAATGATTCAGCCCCATGGGAATATCCATTACATCTATTTTCTTTTTTTTTTGGGGGGGGGGAGGGCAGGGGATAAAGTTTGTATATCAGACAAGTTCAAGTTCAAGTTTCAAGTTTTTATTATTTTACACTGTTTACAGACGTGATACAACTTAATATAACATAGTTTACAATTATATAGAAATAAAAAAATACAAACAAAAGTTAACCAGAAAAGAAACACTATTTAATCGTGTACAGTGACCAAAGTAGCTAATGAGCTTTCGAGTTGGTCACTGTCATGTGAGAGATAAATTGGCGTTGGCTGCATGTTAAGTATATTTGAAAGAGAAGAAAGACAAGCTAGAGAAAAAAGAGACGAAAATGATATCCTACATATTGTGCATTATTATCTTCTATGGCTAGTAGTTAGATTATGGTCAGTTTTGAGAGCTCAATAGGAATCTCTTATACTGCTTTTTGAAGAGCATGTACGGAAGACATTTAATTTCTAGTGGGACAGATTCCCAGATTTTTGTTGCAGAGAATTTAAATGTAGATGTACCATAATTAGTGCATACTAATGGCTTAAAGAAGTTTTGATTTGAAGCATATCTGGTGTTGTATGAGTGGATCTCTGATGCAGGTGTAAGAATATTCAGTAGTACAGCTGGGGTGTTACTTTTGTCATTCTTAAATTTATGTGCAAAAAGTGATACTTTTAGTCTGTAGATATTTTCAAATTTCAAGATTCCAAGAAGGCTATAATAGGGGATAACATGTTCTCTGCCATTGGCAAAGAACATGCTTCGTATACATCTATTCTGCTTAGTGCAGATTTTATGCAATTTGGTTTTGTAAGCAGCACCCCAGCTGGCAAGACCATAGTTTAAGTATGGATAGATAAGGGTATAGTATAACTGTTTAAGCATATGAAAATCAAGATAGTGCCTAAGTTTATTTATTATACCTACATTCTTTGCTAATTTATTATTTACATGTTGAATTTGGGGTTCCCACTGTAGATGCTCATCAAGGTATATACCTAGATACTTAATATAACTTTTGCAATCAATATTATGGATATTTAAATGTATTTTTTTCTTTGATGATGTTATCCATTACATCTATTTTCTTTTTTTTTTGGGGGGGGGGGAGGGCAGGGATAAAGTTTGTATATCAGACAAGTGACCTATCAGCAGGAGCTTATCCTACTTTCTGTAGCATGAAGTGACTAGGAATAATTTATACTCCACCCTGGATGTGATGCTAGTCTATTGCAGAGTTCTCCCAGCGTTAACTCTGCCATTACCCATTTACACACCTGGGTGGAGGAGGGGTACTGTGAGAGTATGTAATGTCTTGCCAAACAACACAACACATTGTCCCTGGCTAGGGCTCAAACCCAGGCCAATCAATCAGGAGATAAGTACACTAACCATCAGGACAATGCACCTCGCTATTTCTAGGGCCTTCAAATATTATAGTATACATGAAAAGCCCAGCCAGCAATCCTACTATCAGTCCAAGTAGACCCCTCTTTTAAACCAGAATGGCCTAGGCAAGGGACGATCCTGGTTCCAAGTCTGATAGCTGGGTATTAATTGAGTGACTGCACCTTACTTTACAAGCAGATGAAAGTAGATGGGTCATTTATTTTCTTCAAGCTTTTGTACATTTATCAAAGAAATGTAAGGAAGTTAAAGGAGCTACACACTGCTAAACGGTTTGAAGTTTCGCCTAAATTTTTCAATTTCATTGTTATTTGTAATCTGTGTCAATCTAATCCATCTTTAACCATCCTTGTTCCTTTGTGGTTTATTATTATCTCTTTGGTGTTTTTCTACCTTTGTAGAGCATTATTTTCAGGTTTCCTTCAAATTTAACGGTAACTTTGTCAATGGTCAAAATAACTCAAAATTACCGTGACTGGGTCCCTTTACCATCGTTTTCGTTGATATGCGACTTTGGAAAACAAAACAACCACAGAAACGTTTCCAAAATTTCCGTCAGTCTTCCGTGTTATCAACAGATTAGGATCGAAATTCACCAATCACAGCCACTGGCGTGACCTTCAGACCTTCTTTTCATCATGCTAGCGGGCTGTGATTGATGGATTTCGATCCGATTCTGTCGATAACATGTATGATTGACGGAAATTTTGGAATTGTTTCCGCAGTTTTGTTTCAAAAGTCGCGCATCAACGAAAACGGTGGTAAACTGGGTAATAAGGAGACTCGAGGATCTTATTTCATGGCTAACTTCCCCAGTTTTTCCGGGTTAACTATGAATGAAGTTAAACTACAGCCAAGTTTGCGTTTATATTAGATTTTCTTAACTTCCACTGCACCATTAGTCTTGACAAGCACTCACCCTAAAAACCCCGTCAGAAGACACGAGACTTCCGGGTGTCCTCTCAAGTATTTTTCATTTGCAAATCTCGTGTTGATCTGAGAAGGTGTCAAAGCATAATTACAAGCATATGCTGGTGTAAATTGTAACCTTATTAACATACGTCTTTGTACACTGCTATTTGACACTAATGAAGAACGACAACAAGGTTACCTTAAAGTCATTAAGCTTTTGCTGTTGCTCTGGTGTTAACGCTCCAGCATCATTTTGTTCCATGCCGTTTATGCCAAACATTTGTTTTTTCTCCATGTTCGATGTTTGTCTTTCAACTCCTTATTTTGAGTCGGTTGTCACGGTTATATGATATCCCGTTTGCCGCGGTTATAACTCAGTTTTAAATTATTATCTAAGCAGCAAGATGAAATCCTTCATTTGATTTGAATGGCAAAATAACGCGTGAAGGTAGGAAACGGCAAACGATCTTTGAGTTGTTTTTTGACAATTCCTTCACGTATCCAAGTTGCTTAGGAACCGCGTCAAACATAATTATTCCTTTCCAGGGTGGGGTAAAGGAGTCCAATTTATCCGGTGTTGGGGTAACTGGAGTGACAAATAGTATTGGCGATTTTCGGAAACAACTTCACTTACATTTTGTCAAAATTTCGCTTGAAGGCTCAGAAAAGCCCTAGGGAAATTATTAGAATCTTGACAAAACGCGCGTGATAATATTTCCTTATTTTCGTAAAAATCAACATAAACAGGTTTCTGTGGAAATGAACTTGTTGGGAAAGAAAGATAATTTCTGTGTCTGCAACAAGGAGAAAAGTATACAAAAATGATTTTGCTCACAGTGAATGTTTAGTGTTTTTACCGCTATGCCAGATTCTATACTGATTATTTTTTTATTATTATTTTCAACAGGGTGTGAGATAGCCTCCCACGCAGACGCCCTCGACCTCAGGCTTGTCACGTCCCTCCCCACGAGGGGAGGAACGCGTGACAAGCCTAAGAACGTTTGCGTGGGAGGCTAGGTGCGAGACAACCTGTCATCCAAGAAACATTTTCAGTTCTTTTCTTCTCTGCAAGACTGATGACATTTATTTCCTGCGACAAACGCGAACGGCAGAATAAGACAAACAGTTGAAAGAAAAAAAAAGAACATGTAAAGAAATAGGATGTGATTAGTTGCAGTCACGACCATCATTGCCAAGAACTAGAAACCTTTTTGTTCAGAACGTACCTCCAAGCGTTTAATTGGTTCAAACTTCAATTTAGCCTGGTAGACTCAGCATTCATTGATCATTGGACTCCTGTAGAGATTTTTTTAAATCAAAATTCATTTTTTTTTGACAGCCATATTTACCAAGAGTTGATTGCACTTACAATGAGTGCTTGAGGCTCTATTTAATCAAGAACATACTTCTCCAAAATGCTTTGCATGATTGGTCAGTTTATTTAATTACGCTAAAGGACAGGAGAGGGGTGGAGAGGTGATGTGGAGTAGAGGGACGCGTTTTAAAAACACCTTTGAACGTGTACGCCGACGAAATTGCACTGTGTTTCGGATTTCTAGCGTTCTGATCGGTGGCATAAAGGTGGCACAGGCAAAATCAGTAATGCTCAAAATACATTCAAAGCACTTCAAAGCCCGTTCCGCGTGGGCGGAACTCAATAAGTCGCCTCATGATTGGACAGCATAGAAATAATGCGCAGATTTATTTTTAATTTTTTTCTACTTCCAAAACAGGAAATAAGTCATTTGGTAGTACATAAACTGCAAAAAAGCTACTGGAACCGGTTGTTCACACGAGGGCTTTTCTGTAGTCTACTATGCGTTCACTGTATTCGTTCAAACATTATATTTGAATGTCTTCCTCTTTTGGACCTTGATACTTTTCTTGGTAGGGGTCTCTCATGCCATGGTGCTCTTGCACGATCCAAAGATAGTCCTGCATTACTGGACGTACGTTTTCATGGGTGTTCTCCCAAGTCCAGTATAAATGGGTCCTGTTAATGGCCTGCAGGTGGCCATACCTGGAGAAGGAATAAAAACATGGCCAAATTGAAACGACATTAAACAACTCTAAACTGAGACAGCCGACTTCAGGTTAACAAGCAACGCTGAAGACTGAGGGCTAAGTAAATTCTCGGAGACCCAATTGTGATAGGAAAGCTACAACTGGCAGCCGTTTTTAGGCTATATTTTGTCCAGAACTGAAGTTAACACTTCCTGTTTCGAATGTTAAGAAAAGACAAAAGGTCATACCACTTCCACACACACTCTTGCTTTCTTTCTCCCACCCCACTCCAATGAACAACCTATGGGGATTGTACTGACCCGTATTCTTCCATGTATTTTGCCAGAACCTCTTTAGGCGCTGAACCGCTGGAAATCTTTTCCTTTGAGCCCGCAGATCCAGCCACTATGGTCGTCAGGTAAACCGGGTTAATATAAAAATGTTCTTTCGTTTGGTTATCCAGTTTACCGTCGTACGCTGAAATTTAACACGGAGTGTCGGTTAAAAGACAGCTGAGTCAGTAGATATGTTTCTCTGCTGCGTTCGCAACAAATAGTGGAAAGCGATGTTCTGGCACCTGATGATACCTGGCAAAACACATCCACAAGTCAGTTTCAGAATGAGCTACTGCCTTAAATCTTGATTTCTGAGGAAAAAAGTCACAGTGGTCGAAGATGCCGTCAGAGACGATCGGAAATTTCTAAGATACAAGCTTGTCTCTTGTATTCAGAGGTTCATCCCTTTGGCTTACCCATTGTAGCAGAAATTCGTCCCGAACCAACCTACCCATAGTCGTAGATGTATTTTGCCGACAACCTATCAGGTGCCCGAGTCCAGTTGGAGAGTTTCTCATGGGATCCAGCAGATCCAGCTACAATCACTGTCTTGAACTTGGATTTACATAAACGTGATTGTCCGTTGGTTTATCCACGCTTCCGTTGTAAGCTATGTAAAAAATAATAGTGCGTTGGGGTCGATTAAGACAATAGAACATGTGGCACTACGAAGCTTAAGAAGAGAATTGATAAGTTTAACCAAGAGCCATAATAGGACCTGTCCTATTATGGCTCTTGGTTTAACCCGGCGCCTGACGTGCGAACGCCGCGGCGGTATACGACGCTACAATATCACAGCCGGGATTGAGAAACATGTTAACTCCTGAGAATTCGCAGCTTCAATGTAAATGATGAACTAAGTTGTTGAGGATTTTTGTAAGAGAAGAACAACGAGGGCTAAAAAACGCTACGGCAAAGCTAGTAAATCGTCTTAAGAAACCATTCGGAAACTTTTTATAAGAAACATTATACTTTTTTGTCCTTGTAAAAGAACTGAAGGTTTACCACAGCAGAGTTGTAGCCACGTTTTCATGAAATTGAAGTGGTCTCTCACAAAATGGCAATGTCTAAGCTATGTCTGTCGGTTCTTTTATACTGGTTTATATAAGTTACAGGTTCAACTTGTACAGTCAGTATGTACAAACTAGAACCAATGGTATGTGGGTCTCGCGACATTAGCTACGCTATGTTCTCTTACTTACTTGGGTAAAGCCGCTGGTAGTTGTGTGCGTGGCCACATAAGTGCAGGTCGACACCATACTTGTGCATAAGAGGTCCAAAATCTGAGAAGTTTTGTCTTCTCCATAAACCACGCCTACAGTGATATGAGTCAATTAACGGTTTTATCGTAATTATCAGAAAGCGCACATACCAGAAGAGGTCAAATAATCCGATTTAGAATCTCTCTGAAGTTTAATCACGGATCGTTTCTTAAGTTGAGGCAATCTAAAATCAGGACGAGCTAGTCCGTTGGAGGAAAACTGTTGCAGGAAAATTCCGTAGAAAACTGGAGTAATATAAGGTCCAGCAAAGCAAAAGTTAAACCGCATCTCCGAGGTGTAGAGTGCCCAACCCGGCTAGCGTGCGGGAGGTCAGGTCCCGGTTGTTCGAAGGCTGGATAACGCTATCCACCGGATAAATCGCTATCCAATGGATAAGCGTGAGATAGGTATTTATCCACTGGATATTGTTTTCTAGCCTTTGAACAACTGGGCCCCGGCGCATGCAGGGGTCGAAATTAATGCTCGCAAACTCGCGATAATCTGCGAGTGAGAAAAATATCAACTAGCAAACGTTTGCGAGTTAGAATCATGCAGATCTCCCAAACATTTGGAGAGAATTTGCTAGTGGTCTAACCAGTTTGCCAGTGGAAATTATCTTACTGGCCAAACTTTGCAAGCGGATTAAAAAGTTAACTTCGAGCCCTGCTGGGTTTAACTCTCGAAAAGTAAATTCCGATAAGCTTGATCACTGACTGGTAAACATCTCAGAAAACTGTGGCTTATACTCGTTTTCCAGTGTTTGTAACTGGTTCTGATGGGATCAGTGCGTTATGTGAACTGCCGTCATCGCTCAAGCCTCGCCACATTTTGTTGAAACCCGCCGCTTTCATCTCAGTGCTAGGTTATCTTTGTTCGGTCTGATCTTTTCGTAGATAACACTGACAAGGCGTTGGGGCGGGGGGGGGGGGGGTGGGGGGTTAGGGAAACTAAAGCTGCTCTGTTTCAACAATTGTGACGAAGCTTTAAGTTGTAATGGCTTCAATTTTGGTTTCACAACAGTAATCAGTAATCAGTAATCAACAGTAATCATCACTGAAGCATTGGCAACAAAATGTACCTTGTGGGCGAGAGAAACAATCCATGGTGTCTTGTCTCTGTTTTGGTTGGCCTTTATATAGGACAGGACAAAAACAACAAAACTATAAACAAACAAACTAATCATCTTCGTTCCCAGGGTCTCTCATCTTACCGCTCCCTCGCTCCAGGGGCGGTAAGATGAGAGACCCTGGGATCGAGGTTGCAAACTAGTATGAAAACAGATGGAGCGGCCAAGAAATGAGTTCAACGAGTACTAACGCTAACATGTCAGGGTAAAAAAAAAACAAAACAAAACGTCGACTTCTGGGGTTATTTGTAACTGGAATTTCACCTTAATTAAGTCAGCCTCAAGCCAGTTGAGTTGTCTCTGAATTTGACCCTGCAGCAAAAACACACATTTGTCACTCAATGTCTTTTCAATGAAAGCGGTAAATTGATATCACAAAAACTCGTACAAAAATGAAAACGAGAAGACCTTCATTTATTCTTATAAGCGGTTAAGGTATAGTGTTCCATCAGTTTGAAATTAGTTACGCTATTTCTAAGCGGTGTCTGACAAGATTGCTTCAAGTAGCCTGCAGAGCAGGCGAGATTTCTTCGAGCGAGCGCTCACATCCGTAAAAAGTTCAGCCGCCATCTTGAATTTTTCATGTAGTGGAAGACTGGAGAGAGAAAGCGGTCCCAAGCTTGTAACGCTAACTCGCCCCAATAAGACGCCTGCACTGCAGGCTATGCTTCAAGTGACAGCCAAAACATGCATAGAAGATAAACGACTTCTAATACCTTATCAGAGTAGTAGTGATATACTTCAGTATCAAAACCCACGAAATGAATGAGACCTATATCCAGACTCCACCTGCAATAAAGACAAAGTAGTAAGTAAGTAAAAGTAAGTAAGTAAAAGCTCTATTAATGTGCCAATGCAGGGCCGTACATAGCGGGGGGGCAGGGGGGGGGGCAGTTGCCCCCGCCAGGAAAACTAATAGGGGTGAAAACAAAACGTCCGACTAGAAACCCTGTCTGTATACGGGAGATCCCTGTGAAGGTTTGTAGAGTTTGCCCCCGCAGACAAAAAATCCTAGGTACGGCCCTGCAATGTATTTAGTTTTCACAACTAATTGGGGACACAAAAATTAAAATTATTTACAAAATAAGAAGCAATAATAATAATGTATACATGTACAATTAAAATATGTAGCATGTGTAAATTATATAATAACAAAGAAAACACTGGAGGTACTTCGGTAGTCCACTAGTATTACACTGAGTTACTTTTGAAAGAAACAGTGCGACGTGCTAATACTGCTTTTGATCAGAAGTGATTAATTTACTCTTTTTGTTCTTTCAGTTCTGGTCAAGCAATGTAACTATTCCAGTTTAGATATATTTACGAAGGTGCACATGATCGTGATGATCATATATCTTATTTCCAAAACATCTGTTCACATACGTCTCTTTGCGTATTGGCTCGTTCATATTCCACTCGCCGGGTTAATATTCTGCTAAGCTTGCGATCTCGACGAACTCGAGACAAAACAGAGGATCTGTGGATAGACTAATCTCCAAATGATTCCTTTTTATACGTAATTAAATTAGTGTCAAGGACCCAAGTTACTTGGTAGAGAGTTAAAAATGTTAAAGCGAAACATGAATTACCAAAGACTTGTCTCACTTCCGCTCGTCTGCCCAACACCCAGCTCCATGTTAGAAAAGCGATGAAGGTAGTGGGTGAAGTTATACTTATACTAGAAGATAAAAAGAACACTGTTAGCTAAGTTGATAAAGCACGTTTTGTTGTTAGCGGTATACGGTAAAAGATAGCATTGCAAAAGGAGTTTGAGTTAAACAACTTCTTTGAAGCAGTACCTCGTGGTTTCCTGGTAGAACCATGTAGGGTACTTTTGTGGCAATGGGCTGTATAGACCTCATAAAGCTGCAGAGTAGAAAAAGCAAAGCTAGTCCTTCTCCGAGTCATCAAAACGTAAATGAAAAAACTGAATAAAAGCATAGAATAACGTGAACTGAGTGAGTAGAAAAGAAGCAAAACAACAAAAGCGAAGACGTGGACCGCCTTATTGGAACAAAAAGTCACAAGAAAAGGCAAATGAAAAAATTTCTAGAGGTGAAACTAATCAAATAACTCTGTGATATGTTTAATTCCTTCTGCCCTCTCGCATGAGCCGGGTCCGACTGGTGATCTACAAATGAAGACTCCAAGAAGTCCCTCTTTCGCTTAGTGCGTGGAGCGTGACCGTGGGTAAACCTCGAGGACAAAATGACCCCGCGAAATCCTGGGGCAAGAAGAGCGCGAAAGGAGGGCAACCCCGAGCAATGCGTGATTCAAACTCTCTGGCTTTGTCGGTTGTCCCAAAACCCTTATACTATTTATGACCAAAATCTGCGATATTCCCTACCCTATTTATGACTTGACCAAAAATTCGAAACCCTATCTATGACCTAAACCCTAAATCAAAATCCTGTTTCAGACCTGCGTTATAATTGGATCCCTAGCTCAGACCAATGTGAAATTACCGTCAACGTAACTTGTGAAGGCCTATTGTTGATTTTCTTTTCGATAATGATGAAAAAGTGGCCTCCAGGTTTAAGAACATACCCATATCAGGGCTAGAGTACAAAAACCATACCCTATTTATGACCAAAATGGCCAAAATCAGCTAAAATCGATACCCTGTTTATGACCAAAACGGCTGAAAAACCATACCCTTTGGGACCGCAAATACCTATATAGCCCATATAAGGGAGTAACCCCCTCGGGGGTTGCCCCTCCTTTCGCGCGCTTCCTCCCCAGGGATTTTGCGCAGCCAGGTTTTCTTTCGCCCTTTCGCGTCACGCACGACAGTCTAAGCAAAAAGAGGGACCACTCGTAATCTACTATAAATATCGAGTATAGAAGAAATTTTCTCTCCGAGGCTAACATCTCCCATACTCACTTATCTCCGGTATCTCCGTCTTTTTCGTACATGTCGTAAGCCATATCTAAAATAAAAAAACCTTATAAAGTTACAGACTCAATGATCCTTTCATGAAGTCAACATAAAACTCAAATCGAAATAAACTACGACAGAATCGTTAACATTGACAATATAACACATCTTTAAACCGACAGAAGCCGATGTCGTGATGTGACAGGAAATTTACAGTAAATATAACTATCACAAGAAATGTTTGGAATCAGAAAGAAGAATTGCGATTGGAACTGAAATAGTGAAAAGTGGGAGAAAGATTGACGCACAGGTTCACAGTATGACAGACTCACACAAGACATCTCAAATGTTACACCTGTTAGTCACAGTCATAGCAATTTTCTCGAACAGTTCTGTCCAAGGGGGAAAGGTGCAATGAGTTCATTAACCCTATGTGAAGCACTAACCCATGAGACAAGGCCAGACCCCCACACCGGGAACTACGTGCCCCACTCTTTTTGATGAGTGTGTGAGTTCTTTAACGTCCCCTGCTAACCATTTGCAGATATAGTTACAAAGGCAGCACATTCTCCTCAATTATTTTAAGACCCTGAGTGTTGGTCCAATCTGGGACTCGAACCCTCGACCTCTAGCACAGCAGACTGGCGCTCTAACCAACTAAGCTAACCAGGCGGCGATTAAAACTTTTATTTCTAACAAACAGTCTGTCGACAGGTCAGTGAGCCAGGCCAGTCCTTCGTAGGTAGAAGATGGCGACTGGTTCGTAGCACGCGAAAACTTAAACAGCACTCATAAAAAGTGTAGAAAAGTTCTTAAATATTCAAACATAGCATACACAATGCCGCTAGCACAGGAACAATAAAATGTACGGTCCCTATCTTTTTATTCAGTCCTACAGAGGATTGGCGTCTTCCACAGACCGTTGTCGGGGATATGTCAGCTACGCAGAAAACCGCGCATATATGTTCAACAGTTGATGTTACCTCCGACGTGAATTACGGCATCATACCCTTCACTGTTCACTTCCTGTATGAGTCGATCAAGACTGACAGCATTTGTGTAGCCCATGTCACCATATACCTGTCAACAACAAAAAAAAAGAAAGAAAAAGGCTTACAATAAAGCCGTGAAATTGAACCATCTTATCAAAACTGGTATCAAAGACCAAATAACCCTAACACAATTTTATTTCAGTTTGTCGTGTACGGTGAAGCCTAAGAACATCTGCGTGGGAGGCTAGTAGCTGTCACGCCAAAATTAAAAAAAGCTCACGGTAAAAAAATAACCTCACGGTAAAACACACAACGACGCTCCACATCTTGCAATGCAATATTGAAAATTCTATCCGTATTTATTCTAAACCTTAGCCTGCAAAACAGGCGGATTAGCGGGCTTTATCGCGATACACGAGCGCGCACGAGGCGAGAAAAATTGTTCTCACGCCTCACGCGCGCCCTTTTGTATCGCGTTAAAGCGCGTTAATCCGCCTGTTCTCCAGGCCGGGTTGTTCAAAGCCCGATTAAGCTAACCCAGGGTTAGCGAAAATTTTGATTTCAAATTTGTAACTTTTTGGTGAGGTGTTCTGTTTATATTGTTTGCCCTGCAGTTTTACGCTGTAGTTATCTCAAACTACACCAAACATTGCAGGTGAAAAACATTTTTTCCAAGAAAACATAAGGGTTTAGTTAACGTTTAACCCTGGGATAACGTTAACCGGCTTTCGAACAACCCGGCCCTGGCTATCTAAACCTCAACTTGTGGAGGCGCGGAGGCCTCATAGTTAGTGCGCTCGATTCCGGATCGAGCGGTGCGGGTTCCAGCTCTGGCGAGGTACGCTGTATCATGTTCTTGGGCAGGATACTTTGCTGTCACAGTGTTTCTCTCAATCCGCGGAATTTAATGCTGGGGATAACCCTGTGAAGGACTAGCAGATAGTCCTAGTCGCTTCATGAAACCGGGATAAGCTCCGGCCTGATAGGCCACTTGGTTCTATGCAGACTTTAACCTGGTACTAAGCCGCCGATCGATAGAACTAAGCTGTTCAATGGGCTTCATAACCTTGAAATCGATAAACGCCTTGGATGAACGTGACGAAGACTTCAGCTAACTTAAAGGGCTCAGTCACGGCATCTTGAGTTATTTTGAACATCGAAAAAATAACCGTTAAATTGAAGGAAACCTAAAAATAACACTTTATAAAGATAGAAAAACATCAAAGAGATAATAATAAACCATGAAGGAACAAGGATGGTTAAGGATGGAGAAGATTGACACGGATTGCAAACAACGAATTTGAAAAGTTTAGCTAAACTTTTCAAACTTGACTGAGCCCCTTTAAGGTCATTCCACTGAAATAGAACCTAAACTGAGATTTTTCTCAAACTTTGCCAATTGATTGTTTACATTATAGGAACTTAAATTTGGAAATAAAAATGAGGGGTCCCCATGTTCGTTTAGGAGCAACAGCACCTTGTTTCTACCATATAAACCCTTATAAAAGCACCACGATTGCTTGCTAAATTCACGTTTCCGACGATTGTTTTTTTCTCAAAACTGAGAATTGGCCCATATTTATTTTACATAGAGAAATTTACTAATCAAATCAAAACGACAGAAAAAAATGACAGGTCACCGTACTCGTTTTCGAGAAAATGTCGATTTACCTCTTCGGCGAGGTCCAGTCGTAAAGAAAAAGCCGCCATTTTCTAATGCGCGCGCGCTAATCACGCGTAAAATTATGCGCAGTAGGGATGCGCAATGCAATACTGGGGAATGACCTTAAGGGGCGATGCGCAAGTGTTAACTTCTTGACAACGCATGCGTGACCGGCCCACACAAGCGTGACATGAAAACAGGGAACAGCCGGGTTCCTGGGAACAGTTATTTCTGTACTCACCGCGAAGACTAGGTTTCCGTCTTTGGTTTGAAAAGACATGACTTCACTTGTTCCATTGTCCGGGACACCAACTTGGTAGTAATAGCGGGTGTTTGGTTCGAGACCTGTCAACTACATGATGTGACATAGATTAAGTACAGAAATTGTGTGACATAGGATTGTAGATCACAACCTGATAATTACGCAAATCCGTTATGTAATATTTAAGGATGGCCTTTCGTTTCTAATTGGGAACCATTCAAGATGGAATAAATCTTTTTTTCCCGTAGAATATTGGGCCAGCAATAACATGGCCTGTGTATTTGAGCTGAGCGATCACTCTGGGAGAAATGCCGACCTCGATTTTCGATGCTTTCCGGAGCCGGAAGTTGATAAAAATTCTTGTGAAGGAGTAAAGGTTTTCATGTATAACGAATAAATGTTTTCAGTTTCTAAATCACTTAACGATACTGAAATACATAAATGTCCCCGTTTAGTATGCTAACAAAGTGATACAAAAATTTGAGTGGAGCCGCGGCCGGTGTCTGTGCAACACGAGTTTTGCTAACTTCCATCATGTGCGGTAGAGAATTCGCATAATTTAAAGATTTCAAACCTTCACATTATGAATGGTAAAATCATGTCCTCCGGTACCAAACACGAACGAATCCCCAGTTGCTTTCCTGTTCAACTTGTTAGGACTCGTGCCATATGCCACGACTGTCTCCGGTTTCAAGCTCGGCGAGGGAGTCACATAGTTGACGATTCGCTCGGTTGAAATCCCCGTGAAACCGACATGTATCTGCTCGGGCTTGTTATCGTCTGCACCTCCATAACTGCAGCAGACGAGGAGATGAATGAGGAGTACAGAAACCATTGAACGAGCCATTGTCAAAAGCAATCGAAGACTTGCTCCTGCGACTCGAATGCTACGCTGCAAAATCACGACCTCACGGTGGGAGTGAGCGCATGTGACGTTCACGAGGCTGATATATGATGGATGTGGCGCTATTTCTGGCCATCACAATGGGACGTGAACAATAACCATAACAGCCGATGATTGGAGGGGGATGGTGTGGGGGTTGGTTTCACAAACTAGACTGGAACAAGACTGGAACGAAATATTTCACTTTCCCATCTTTTGCAGTATATCTATTACACAGTTAAGTATATACGGCATTCACGACGAAGCTATACATTGTTGAATATAGAGTCTTTATACATGTTCTTGTTTTCTCGACAATAATGTACTTCGTTGAGTGCGGTTTGACAGTGGCGTGATTTTCCTGGATCAATCACAATTCTTTGCTACGCATAGTAACCAATGAAATTGCTTCATTTTGTATAGATAATAGATCACGTCAAATGGCATTTTCCGTCTTCGCCAAAGTGGCCAAAGCAAGGGCCGGCTTTCGCGTTATGTTGAAATATTTTGAAATTAAAAAAGCTTTATCGATAGTAGTTTGTTCCATTATTATATAAAACAAATAGATCCCATGTTACCGTGCGTCTGTTCAGTAATAGACTACAGAAGACGTCAAAATGTGATAAGAAGATCAGTGACACAGTCGGCTATCGCCTCGTTTGCCACCGTTTTTGTTCTTACCACATTTTGACGTCATCTGTGATCTATTACTGAATAGACGCACGGCAACATGGAAATTCTAAAAAACACTAGTCTGCGTAGCTTGGTGGTTTAAGCAATTTTTAAGGAATTTGAGAAAGAGCCTAGGCCCTTCCCGGTTTTAGTGCTCGTTATACAGCTTAGGGCGCTCAAATTGCTTAAGGTGGCCGAACACAGTTTTGGCGCGCGCTCTTGGTAACGCGATTCAGCGCGCGCACAAGTATTGCATAAAAACAAACATGACATAAATAGAGCGATCATTTTATTTGCTCAATGTCTGCGCTATCTGTACTATTTTTTTCTTCACAAATGAACACAATGTATTGAATTGATGGTTTTACTCTTTTATTACAAAGGTATGTTAGAAAAGTAACGATGCAAAGAACTCAGCTCTGCTATTTCTTTGTTGCCAAAAGAACCCAGTTAAATGCAGCGCATGCGTAGTAAGTCGAAAAAAGTGCGATTGAGTGAAAAATTGACTTCTCGGAGGCGCTTATTTCTCGAGAACCACTCATTAGAATTTCACGAAATTTGGCACGAAAATACTTTAGGAAATAAGTAACTCGAGGATTGAAAAAAAATTGAACTTTAACAAAGGAAATTCAAGATATGCCAGTGAACCTTCAAAGAGGGATAATTAAAGATCTGTTTGTTAAATTATTATTAAAATAGCGCTAACTTGCGAGTATCGTTACAAGCTTGTTGCATGCAAATTGTAAAGAAAATCTAATGACTAGATTTTCTGCAAATAAACAAAACTAATTTTAAACACCTGTTTATATTTGATCATGTTGCCATGGCAACGGTACATACGTCAGCTTAATTATCAAAAAGTTGAAGTTTGTGTTGTTAACTTGCTTGCTGCCATTTTTGGTGACCAAAGGATCAAGGGTTTTAGAGAAAAATGTTAATGAAACAGAGGTATCAAAAACTGTGTTCAGCCACCTTAAAAGCTCTTAAAAATCGCCAGACGTAGGAGCCCAGGTAATGGGCTCCTGCCAGACGCAAGACGCGGTTGGTCTCACGAGAAGGAACCAAATTGAGGGTTCTTCAGGATTCCCTCAGCTTTAATATCATACGTTTTCTAGCACTTTTCAGCTGGTACACGTGATGGATCATAATAACAATCTTTAAACCATGCCATGAAAAATAGAGCCAATCAGAGTACAAGAAAGCCATTGCATATTCCACAGTATTACACATCCTTCCCATCGTGTGCCGCGCGTATGTCGAATTGATACACCGACTGAATATAAAAGTGAGGGAGGGTATACGTATCATCGCAGGTTAACCGAAAACATACAACTAACGCATGGGATGTTCCATGGAATACCACCCGAAAGCGTTGCATAACTCATATTTCAGTATTAGCCGATACAAGTAGTTTACCTAATGGTACAAAATGCTGCCGAAGGGAAGACGGATGTAAGGAGTGTTAATGTAGGGCAGGGTTGTTCCAATACAGAACTCAGGATTGACGGTAACAACGGGTTTTTAACATCTCGGATTACCACACTCGGCTTAGGCTCGATTTCCGCCGCTCTCTCGTGTCTGGTCTACCCTCCCCGAGCGGCTGGTAATCGAGCCTACACTCGGCTGCATGCAGCCCAAAGCCTTATTACATTAAAAATTTTCATTGTTCTCTTACCGACGAAACTCGCGCTCTCGCACAAGTCCACCTGGAGTTTCCGGAAACTACTCAAAAGAACTACATAGCATTGTTGCAAGGTTTCTAAATTCGAACATAGTTAATAGAGGGATAGGTCACGGCTGAATAGCTTGTGGTTCGAGATTTTTAATAACAATAACAAGCCGTAATTTTTGCGAAGAATTTGAATGAAGAATATTCTTCTCACGTGTGATCTCCAACATGTTGAATAAAGCTGTGCAGATCAGTAAAATATATAAATGGTACCAGTAAAAATATTAACTTCAACAGATCACAAATTGCACTTGATGATTACAGGGAACTCTGCTTCAAGCTATAAAAAAGACGCCTGGTTATAAATAAAAAATTTACTATTACACACTTTAACATCATCAATAGCACTATACAACGTCAGACCAGGACTCGAAATCAAACATACATAATTTTTTTGTTCTTGGATATTCAATTCCCCTTTGCCATACATCGTAATTTCAGAAATTGGCATCAGATCTTCTTTAACACTCCTACAGCAGATCTGGTTCGTAGGAAATTCATGCTTAACTGATTTTCATGTTTTTGGTTTATCGTTTCCATGGAAAAATTGCATATCGCCTTAAAAAATACATTCAACGAAACTTCAATCTTTTTCCAAAAACTGGTGTAATTTCCACATCGACCAGAGTAAGGGAACGTTGGTAATACGCCAATTGAAAATGGTAGATATGGTCCAGAAAAAACTGTATCGAACCACCTTAAAGGCCCCTATAAAATGACCTTCTCCAGATTAGAGAGCTACCTTCGTTAGTTCGCTTCAGGCTCACTCACTGCGGCAGCAATAATGATATAAAATAATGGTTATTTTCTCGACATATGAACAGATAACCATAGCAGTTGGCTTTAAAGGTTGCCGACAACAATAGTATGACTGCGATGATCAATCACGGCTTCTTACGTGGCCTATGAAAGCAAGCGA
>JAHPZR010034994.1:25000-36333 GCA_019787425.1 Platygyra sinensis
ATTCTGTGGCGATCTAATTTATTCCGAAGAGAAGTCTTTCACACTTTAACTTCCCTTGGAGACTGCGAAAATGTATTCACATACACAGCCGGCGGGGAGGACAAATTAAAATCAGAATTGATTTCTTTTGGTGGGGGTTGTCCAATTTGGCTCCTTCACAATAAGAGAATGGCGCCAATTTTAATAAGCGGCTGCAAAGCAGGACCTTATATTATGCAATAGGTCTTTTGTGAATTAACGCAAATTTTAATGTTCTTTTATGCACGGTTTTCCTTTAAAAAATTACTTTCGATCTGTGTTGTGCATCGTCATAAAGACGTAAACGAAGACACGAAAGAAAATTGTACAATTATTCAAGTCTCCATACTGATAAATAAACATAGAAAGAAAGTCAGCGATTCTATTCTGGAATTAACTGCACGAAAGGACAATAGCCAGTTCTGTTTTGCTTTCGTCTGTAAACATTTTACAAAGCAAATTTACCTTAGCAGTTGAAAATATGGAGAGAAAATACTGAGAACATCTGCATTTGCAATCTTTTGTTTGTTTTAAGGCCTCTGATAATTACCATTTTCATATCCGCTGTCAGAAAGAGAAACATTCAACTCCTTCAAATGGAATTGTGATCCAGGGACGGTAAAAACGTTTCGAAATAACCTTTTGTGTTTTCGTGGTTTGTTCAAATACGAATAAAAAATAAGGTTTTCAAAACATTTGCAGAAAATTGACTGATCCATACAGAGAACATATTTTAACATTTGATTTTACAATCAGATGACCTTTTTGGGCGATTTATTTCACATTTCTTTCACAGAGTTTTTTTCGCAGAACGTGACTAGAGTGTAAAACAGCTTTCGAAATCCGTACAATTAACCCCATGGAGAAGAAAATAATGGTTGTATTCACGAGGTCTTCCCTTTCGCATGAATAGTGTTTTAATTGGTCGACTTTTTGTGCAATTTATCCTGTGTTCAATCGAAAAAGGAATTAGAGGACTAAAGAAACAAACACAACACACTAAAAACTGTGACCCAAGGCGTAGTAAAACACACTGCAAGACAAAGCATTCAGTTTTCCAAAAGAGCAAACAGAACGCAATATATTACTTCGTTTCCTTATCAATCTTATTTTAATTATTTCGTTTAGTACATAAAATAGTTTTCAATTACGCCGTTGCTTTTTTGCCAGCTTGTCTCAACATTCGTGGAATAATCGTTTTCAATGCAATTTGAAAATCGCTGATTGGGTGCTGTGAGACAGAGCGAAGATAAAAGTGAGAAATTGTCAAAACAAATAATTAAAATATCCAAATTGGCTCGTAATATATAATCAGAGCGATAAACTACACGCATCGCTATGAAATCGAAAAAATAAAAACAGTAGAGTTTGCCTCGGTTATGGGGGGGGGGGGGGGGGGGGCAAGCAAGTGCATAAACTTACATTGCTATGACATTTTTGCTTCAAATATTTCCTTCAGCTTAACTAGGTACAGATTATGCTCACATTCAAACAGCTACTTTAATGAATTTGAATCCAATATTTTCAGAACTTATAATTAGCGATTAGACAGACCGAGTTTTTGACACCTATGAACACGCAACAAAAACCAAGGAAATACGAAGGATGGAAAATAATGAGAAAAAAACAACTTGTTAAGACGTTTGTTTCCGAGAAAATTACGAGAAATAACGTCACGTGAAACCTGCATAATGTAGATAATTGTGGGAGAATTTTTATTGCAAATAGCAAGGAAGTGAAGAGAAAGTAAAATGATTTTAGACAAAGGGCCTACAAAGAGAGCAATGTTTAAAACGGTTTGTAGAAAGTGTTTCGTTTTAAAGTTGTCTTGAAGCCGCACGAAAGCTAAAAAAATACCAGTTTGCTTAAAAAAAAGTAAGTAGTAAGAGAGAGAACATAAGGACGAAACACGTATTTCTTCTCTCGAAACAGACCCACTCTCAGAGAACTCTCGGACCCCAAAAACGTGACTGTTGCGACAGGTCGCATGAGGTGTGATGAATTTACGCAGGCGCAGAATCACGTGACCCATCTCGTACCAATGACATTTCCAGAATGAACCATGTTAGATTAAAGATGCAATTGATTGCAAAAAGAAGCGAGAGTGAACAACGACGTTTCGAAGTCATCTTGACTCCACTAACAAGTGGAGAAAAGAAAGTAACGGTCGGGATATTAATTTATAGTGTGAAAGGTGTAAAAAGATAGTGTAAAACACATGCCCCGTTCACACCAAATCTTAAACATGTTTAAAAAGCTGTTTAGTTAAAACACGGTTTAAAATTGTTTTCTTTATAAAAGCTGCTTACTGATGTTTTTTCACTTCAAATTCAGCACAAATTAAAAAAACGTGTTTAAGTTCATCTAAATCCTGCATAAAAGCCTGGGTTGTAGTTTTCTTTAATAGTTTTCATTTTCGAAACTTGGTTTAATTAAACATGTTTAGTTGGTGTGAATGAGGTAACAGTCTAATCCAGAGTTCTCAGGTGTCATCAACTAAACACGCGGAATAAACTTATATGAATACTTTTGCACGAGTTGCGTCTGCCTATGTATTTAGTTTGGGTTTTCTTTCACAGATTTTAAGCACTTCGTGAATTCAACAGTAATACTTTCCTCAGTTGGCACTTTCTTTTAACAGGGAAAGCATGTTAGACGGGTTAGGGGATTTGACACCGTGGTCTTGAGTGGAAGAGGCACTTTGGTCTTAGACTACGAGTAGTCCCTCTTTCGCTTAGTCCGTCGAGCGAGGCGCGAAAGAAACCCGTGAGGAAAAAATGGCCGCGCGAGATTCTGGCGCGAGAAGCACGACAATAGAGGAATCTCGCGCGGACATTTTTTTCCCGCGGGTTTCTTTCCCGTCTCTCTCACAGACTAAGCGAAAGAGGGACTTCTTGTAGTCTGCTTTGGTCTTCGATGTGCTGGTATGTTCCGCATTGCACTGATTAACAACGCCTTGTTGGTTCCCTAAGAACTCTTAATTGGGCTGTCTTACACTTAGACTTATTCTTAGACCTTTCATACTATAAATTAACATCTTCATTATTCAAGTTTTCTACTTGTTAATGCAGTCAAGATGACTTCGAAACATCATGGATCCCTCTCGCTTCTTTTCCTAATCAATTGTATTTCGGAATGTTTTTTTTTATCGAAATATACGTTAGCATCTGCCACAATTGAATGGAATGTCAAATGTTTATAACGATTTTCACAGCGCAATTACCTGTGTTTAGAATAACACCTTAAAATAACTAATTGTCGCTAATTTGTTTTAGTCACAACAGACTAAAAGCAAGGGTGAACTTGAAAGCAAGTATTACAAAGCACTCATAAACCGAGCTGATATACAAGGGACTTGCCTGCTGCCTAAACGAGTCACAGGCTTAGTTTCTGCAACAATTGCAGGGTTTAGCTTCGGTATCAGAACTCCGAGAGGCCTGTAGCTTTCCAAACAGAGTCTGTGATTGGCTCAGCAAACAATAGATAAATGTATTAAACAATGACCCCAGCGCTTGAAACAATAGGAGCTACATGATAAGAGAAACGAATCAAAATACAGGTCTGCAAGAAGTATAGCACTACTCTCAGAACAAGCCATTTCTGAGTTGGCTTTTGCCTCGGTGTCAAAACGAGTCATGGCGAAACCATTTCATATGAAAATCTGTTCCGCCTTCAGGTTTAGTTTCATGCAAATCAAACTCAGTTTCATTTGAAAGGTTCGCACGACGCCTCGTTTTGAAACCGAGGCGCAAGGGTGAAGGTAACTCGGAAATGGCCTATTCCAGTAACCTTACCAACTGATAAATGTCATTTTTTTTTCAAATAAGCTAAGTTTTGTTATGATAGGTGATAGTAGTGTGATCATCCTTCATACACAAACCACAAAACTAACAAAATAAGCGATTAAAGCTGAAAATTTATTTTGCTTTTCGACTTCAACAAATATGGCGGATTTCTAAAGCTTAAGAAGTTGTTTGTCATTCACAAGATCGCTTCTTCTTAATATGGTGAAAACATTAAGAAATAATCACTAACTGCGAAAAATGTTTTCACAGCCCCAAAAAATTCTCACTAGTGTAGCTTTTAAAAACCTCTTTCTACAGTGCTACTTCAAATCAATACAAAAATATAATTTGATTTGAAATCCTTTAATGAGTCATTATCCAATTGCCAGCTTCAGTATTGCATTGACGAAGCAGGTCTGGCCGTCTCGTCTGAGTTCAGGGTTGTTGATCTACAGAAAGCGTGGATAAAATATTTTAATGACTGTTTCTTTGGGATACGATAACCTCACATTTGGCTCTCCAACATTCCATAAATGCAAAACTACAAATTAGCATTTGGCACTAAGAAGGTGTGAATGGGCCCTTTCCAGTTTACGATCACATGGTACAAAAACCGCCATGCTGGAGAGCAAACTGCCCACTGCGACCTCCAAAACAAAGCAACTAACTAAATATTCTTTTGTTTGGAGGTCCCAGTGGGCGGTTTGCTCTCAGCATGGCGGTTTTTTGTACCGAGTGATCGTAAACTGCATAAGGGCCCATTATGGGAGGTGCCATCTAGTTTATAAACGGATACGTCACCGTATCGCGCATCTTGAAAAGTTATACCTAAATTTAAAAGTCGTCGTTGTAATCCGTGTTAATCTTTTCCATCCGTAACCATCCTTGTTCCTTTATGATCTATAATTATCTTTTTGATGTTTTTCTATCTCAGTTAGCTATTATTTTCTGGTTTTCTTCAAGATAAAGGTAATTTTGTGTGTGGCCAAAAATAACTCAAAATACCTTGACTGAGCTCATTTAATCTAACAACACTGTGAACAAGACACTGGAAGAAAGACAAGAGGGATTTTTTAAACTACTAACCAGTGCTACCCACTCCACACATGTCCTCAGTAATTTTGTACATCACTGTGGCGGAAAGATCTGCAAAAACCCGCGGACAAAAAGGACGTTAGAATTATAACTGACAGAATTGAAACAAGAGAAAACACACACTGACAGATCACTTACGGGTTTCATAGTAATCATAAACCGTGACAGATGCTGGTTTGGTTTTCTTCACCATGGTCGACTGGTAAATTTTGAACGAGAACTTAACTTTGTCAATCTGAAAAATAAGAACATAAGAAAGCTTGTAAACATCGTTGTTTAAAATGCGGAGAAACCATCACATCTAGACCATTTCAAATCTAAAGAGCAGATCTGAAGTATCGTTACATAGCGCGAGGCAACAATTCAGTCTATTTACCCGAGGTACAATCAGTTAGAAAACTGCCAAAACTTTACAGTAAAGAACTGTTTAGTGTTTTTACGCTCTTCATTTGTATAAGGGGCCAGCAATTCCCGGTTTTCTTTCCTCTTATTTATTTGGTGATGGGAAGTAACAGGCAAAAACACCGCCGGCTCTCACAGGCTGCTAGGTTCTTAAGTGTATATGGACAGATTTTTTTTATTTGCTCGATAAAATTTCCACAATGTACTGTGTAAGAACAGCAAAACAATATTTCGATAACGATTTTCCTTGCCGGTGTTTTAATGTATCAAAAGCGTCCAAATTTCACTTCCGGTGGGGGTACCAAAACCGGCGAGACCAAAAACAGGAGACTGGGAATGATTGTGACGTCATTTCAGGACTTGAAGCTTTGCGAAAAACAGATTTTCTCCGACATTTTCTGATTCTGAGCTAATAAATTCGCTTAAAAATGGTACAAAAGTGCACTGTTTATAAGAAAATAAGAACATGTCAGAGAAATCTGTTTTTAGCAAAAGCTTTCAAGTCCTGAAATGACGTCACAATCATCCCCGATCTCCTGTTTTTGGCCTTGCGCTTTTGTACCCAACCGGAAGTGAAATTTGACGCTTTTGATACATTAAAACACCCGCAAGGAAAATCGCTATCTGAAATATTTGTTTGCTGTTCTTATTAGTAAATTGTGGAAAATTTTATCGAGCAAATAAAAAAAGATCTGTCGTATACACTTTAAAGAGATTAGAATATTACATAACGTATTCTAACCAATCAGAGCTAACATGCTATTAATTTTTCATCAACCAATCAGATGAAAGACTTAAGCCAGCCACGACTTGACTCACGTGTCCTTTCCGGTCATGCCACAGACTGCATGCTTTAGCTTCGAGTTCTTATTGGTTCGTTATTAAAAATAGAAACTGCGTTCGTTGAGACTGGAATTACTTCGCTGTTAAGTTCTTCGGCAACCAGCTACTATTAGTGTTCAAGACCACTGAGGAGTCTCGTGTTTTACTGACAAAAAGTAATACTACAGCTTACCTCATCAAAGTACAAGATCACATGTTGGCCTTCGATCTCGTATCGCTTTAAGCCAAGTTTAGGACTGTTCGTAAGCTAAAACAAAATATTTGACACAGCATCTCAGATACCCAACCATAACTATTTGCTCCCCCGTGTAACTCTCATAATGGTAAATGTCATTAAATCAAAGAGGCAACAGTTACTTAACAATGAGTTGCAATGTACGTTGTTTTTTAGACATTCTAATCACCTTGATTGTGATTGGACTCGGAGCAGGGGTGATGAACAGTTGATAAGAGCGAGCAGGGCGTAATGGGTGGAGCAGTACCGAAAGTCCTCGCTTCTCACCAATGTGGCCCGGGTTGGAATCCCGGATCTGGCTTCATAGTGGGTCGTGTTTGATTTTGGTTCTCGTGCTTGCTTCAGGGTTTTCTTCTACCTCTCCGGTTTCCTCCTCCACAAAAATACTATAAAAACCCAAGTCAACCATAATATCCCATTTATTTTATTCCCTGATATAGTCTGTGTGCAGTCCTCATTTAGTGAAGGATATAGGAGCCGTCTAGCAGGTTATAAGAGTACAGCAAATAAGGTTTCGAGAAAAGCAGGATAATATCGCCGATGAACATGCGCTTCTCTGATGATTTCGAAGTATTGAAAATATACACGCGTCGCTGTAAAGATACAAATACTTCGCTTCTTTCTTTCTACCATAATGATGCGAGTGCGCGTTTTTGTTAAATGTTTTTATTTTTGCTGATGAAAGTGCTAATAGATTGATTCGTAGCTATTTCTTGGACCATGGTGACTCACCTTATCTAAACTCTCCTCGTCAACCTGATATCCTGAGACAAGTTTCACATCGATAACCGCCATGTTGGACGAATCTTCCCTCAGCCACCTAAAACAAGAACGGAACGGCAAACCAACAAAATCAGCAAAGATAAACGTTTGAATGAAAGCGATAGATTAAACACTCAAACACTTTAACTAAATGGTAAATGAATACAAAATGCGATTGCACGTTTAAGATGCAACAAGATGTTTACAAAATTTCATAGCAGTCCAAGGCAAGCGTTTCTCTCCAAAGATACAGTGGCATCCCGCTATAACGAAGGCCCCGTTATAACGAACATTTGAAAGCCTGGCAGAATTACAGTAAAATATGTGGAAACAAACCGCGCTATAACGACTGAATATTTTGTCCTGTCGCTCGCAGTCAGTAAAAACGACACGATAATACACATGGTTGATAAGCCAAACACGACTCCTACTGGTTAAGATAGGGAAACTTTGATCTTCAGAGCTTTGCTTTATTTAAATGTAGCTGTTCACGGCGAAGTCTGCAGACTGTTTTGCGTGGTGTATGTCCCATTCTTTAGCTTGGTTACCCCGCTATAACGAATGTTTTTGTTGTTAACCAGATATTTCGTTATAACGAGGTTTTCGTTATAGCAAAGACCCCGCTATAACGAACATTTCTTTCGGTACCGTGACACTTCATTATAGAGGGGTGCCACTGTACCGAGGTTGTTAGACAAAAAGAGGTTTTAAGACTGCTCACAGTCTGTGTTTCTCTTGAAAATCAGGAATGGAGTACAGGGCAAAGGCTTTCAGACAAAACGGGACTGGATGAAACAATAGCACAATTTTGGTTTTGTGGTTGAAAGAGTTAAAAGACGATGTCTTTAAGCAGCTACATATGAAACAAGATGACACGTACAGTAGAACCTCCGCCAACGGACACAACCTGTACGAAGACAAACCCTGTAAGCGGACACATGTTCTGGTCTCGAGGGTGTCCGCTTACGGGTGTAGTTACTTCTAGGCTGGTAATTGAAAGACTGCTCTAAAAAAGTTTTCTAATCCTAGGAACCAGAAAATCTACAGGGCAGCTAGAGTATTGGTCGTGGTCCATTTAGATTGGACCCTACCCGCCAGCATTATGTCAGGTTGCCCCATTATTTGCCAATACCCATTCTAGATTGAAAGAGGCATTGTGAAAGAAAGTTACTGTCTCGCTCTGAAGTCGAGGCTTTAGCCCAGCGTTCAATGCACTAACAATTAAAAGAATCCCTTACTAAACAAGCTGGCCACTATTAGGCCATCACTCCAAGGAAAAGCACTCCACTACTGATCAAAGTAATAAGTCCTTACTTGGCATTGATGGACACTTCCAGGGGCAGACACAAAGGTTCACCAGTTTCTGTTGAAATAATGGGTCCGAATACATCATCAGAACGTTTCAAACTCACTTTCAGATCAAACGCTGGTTCCTCCTTAACATCCGGGATATTGTATGACACGTCAGCCTAACAACAATGAAATGAACACTACTTCAGTCTCTTAATAGTAACTCTTACTACTGTCTCTTACTACTTAGCACATCAAACAATTGAACCCTCGTTTGATTGTTTTGTAAAATTTGTAGTGAGCTTCTACTGAGGGGGGTTGAAAGGAGGGAGAAAAATAGCTGTATCGATCATTATCAGCCCAAAACGCACTGTTCATGGATGTCTTAGAGTGTCGTGTGCTAGAGACCATATTACTGTGAAATAGTTTCCAATCAATATCACATTTTGAACATTCTCTCTTCCTCCTTTTGTTACTGCTCTAAACAATTCTCTCACAAAATATTCGCTAACACTCATCCCCTTTGTTACTGTTCTTAACAATTTCCCTGACATGGGAGGCAACGTGACCGAGTGGTCAAGGTGTCGGATAGCTAACTGGTTTGCCTCCGGCCAGTTGGGATTCTTAACAATGTTATGTTCAATATGCATCATTTGCTTCAGTCCGGTTGTTTGCTCAACCCCACTAGCCTTCGTGCTATCACCACTGCAGAGGGTAAATGAAGGTTATATTTATCTACAACTCCAAAAACATCAACCTGCATGAGAGCACATCCTTGTCCATCAACCTTCACGGGCATATCCTTCATTGGCAGAATATCTGAAGGGACCTGAAGGAAAAAAACACAGGATCACTGTAACCTAGCATCATAAGTACCATGCAGGTACATTTTATTCCTTTGAGAGTGACAAGGGAGACAAGGTAACATACCTGGGCTGTCTGTGACACCAGCCTATTGTTCTCTGTGATGCTGAACGTGTGGCTGAACTGGCTATTTCCCTCTCCAAACTGGACAGTGAGGTCTGTGGTGTTGGAATACACTTCCTTTGCATACTTGCTCAGGGCTTTTAAGGCTACGCATGTGTCCTAAATAGCGCGAAAAGCTTACTTCACTTTATTCATACATTTTCCAAACATTTTGTTATGGTAGAATGACAGCACGCAAAGCTAACTGCAATC
Source organism: Platygyra sinensis (assembly GCA_019787425.1). Taxonomy (NCBI): domain Eukaryota; kingdom Metazoa; phylum Cnidaria; class Anthozoa; order Scleractinia; family Merulinidae; genus Platygyra; species Platygyra sinensis. The sequence continues at coordinate 34,610 of JAHPZR010034994.1, forward strand.
TAAAGGCAATTTTTGCCGATGCTAAACGAGCCGGCTGTGCACCGTGTTTATGAGCCTATTTTAAATTCACTTAACATCTCCTATAAAGTGTTTTCTACAACTAATTAATTTAGAAAACAAATAAGCAAAAAGGCGTTGTTTAAGAAACTGAATTCACGTGACTGGCACCATTGCCCTTGTAATGCACAGATTACATTGAAATGTGAACTTCCAAAGTGAGCGGTGCATTTTGCAGCAATCAGTGAATTACTAGTAGACAGAAACAAGGCATTCACAGTAGCGAAATAATTACACAAAAACAACATGAAAAACAACACGTTGCATACCTGTGTTGATGAAAATCCCCCCAGAGCATTTCTCTGTTTAGTAAGCCACCTGACAATCGGCATTGTCTCTCCAATCAGCGACGCATCATCCTGTGCCAGTAGGACATAAGTCATCAGAGCGTATGCAGTCATCTCAATGTCAGCAGCAGGAGCACGGTAGTATGGATTCCACCAGATGTAATCGCTTGGTGTGGGTTTTGCCTCCTTCTCTTTCTCCCAATGTATTAATCCATCTGGTTACAATTCACGCAAACGAAAATGTAAGAAAAAAACAAGAGTTGCTTTCACTGGTAACAGCGAAACCCTGTTATGTTCTATCACTATCGTAATAACTGGGATAGAGTGCCTGTAGGATCAATACAAACCAATCCAAACGGTTGTTGCTGGTCGCTTTAATACACCTTATTCCAAAATTACCGCCATTTTAGATTCTCTTGTTTACTTGCGAAATATCCCTTGCTTCCACTTTCTTTAACTCAAAATTCAAAAGAATATTTGCCCTTAAACGAGGCAACTAGGGCTAATTTGCAAGTAAACAAAAGAATACTAAAATAGCGGCCATTTAGGAATAAGGTGTATTATGGCAAAAGGACTGAGTGGAGTCCAAACAAAATGAGACGACCAGGTAGCGACGAAGCCAATTCGTTTAATGACGAGTACGACAAAAGACAGAATCGGATGACACGAAACCCTGTTATCAATAGGCCAACTCCGAAATACCTTGAGCCTCGTTCTCACAACGAGTCTTGGTGCTCATCCTTTCATATGAAAGGGGGATTTCATTCACATGCAAAGTAAACTCATTTTCAAATGATTGGTTGTGCACCAGGCCTCTCTTTGATAGAGAAGCTTAAAGCAACACGAAAATGGGCTATTAATCAAAACTGAAACCATATCGAGGAATCTTGCAGTTCCCAGAAATGGAAATAAACCTTTGAATACCACCTGCATTCCTACTAAAGATATCTACTGACCTTCTTTGATGGCTTTGCCTTGAAGAGCTTTGAATAAATCCGAAGCGTGTTGATCACCGGCTAACGTGAAAGTGTAACTAAACAGAGCTAAGCTGTACGAGTCAGTCAGATTGGATGATGCAACCCTTAAGCAGTTCAATGCATTTTGGATGACCTTGTCCTGAAAAACAAAATAGCAAGAAAATCATGACAACGCTTGAAGTTATCTCGATAATGTAGATGTTCTATATTGTTATGTATCATTTAAATTGTAAATATGTTAGGTCAATTACGGAGTTCTACTGTATCCAATTTCGACTTTTTGTAATTAGATACTTTCACCATTTGCACGTCAATCACGTGAGCTTCAATGACTCTCTTGATGTTCCGCACACTTTTTACAACTTCTTGCACAGGCGGCCCAAGCTCACAATATGAGGAGTTA
>JAHPZR010034995.1:0-27725 GCA_019787425.1 Platygyra sinensis
GTGCCCTATAACGCAGAGAAATTGCTAAAGTGTTCGCACCTACAGGGCATAGTTGGCGACGCCAACCCAAACAGTTTGGATGTTGCTTACATGTTGGTGTGGTTATTACGTGGCTGCATGCTGTCCGGATAACCACAAACAGTTTTGTTAACATGTAATCGCGCTGTTGATATAGGAATGGCAGCAGCTAGGAGAGGATCTCTTAACTGTGCGGTTGCCTGTAGCGATATTTTGTCATGATTCCAAGTCTACTGAAATTTATGCTCATATAAGAGAGATCAGCTGACACGCCATTCTATGTCGCCCAAGGTGGCCGTCCGCTTTTTGAATGTAGCACCCACAAATACTTACGCCCCCTTGTCAGTTTCACAGTGTTTCATTTGAAAAAAGAATTCCTGCCCAGGTAGTATTTAACAGGTGCATTTCACGAGAGAGTAATATATTTACTTTGGACAAAGAGTACCAAACGTCTTGTTTAAAATTTCCCGGAAGTCACTGCAAACATATTTCGACCGCAATCGCATCTAGTTAATGTCAATCAATCGTGAATAATTTCGAAACATTTTCTCCGAACACACAAGTTGTTCCTGAAAATTGTGGATTCTATGCCCTAATTTCGTTACTCCATGGAAGTGCGCGCACAGACAGTGCGAAGACCCTTCCCCAAATGTGTCCTCTCACAGGTTTAGTTGTCTGGATAATATAACTAGAAATGAATATTAAAACGAAGTGAAACAAAGTTCTCAACTAAGCAAGAACAACTTTCACTGAGTTTACTTCTGAAAGGTAAAAGTAATTGAGAGGTAAAGAGGCGACTCCACAATTCCAAGACAGATGGAGCGACTCAGATTTCGGTTTACGCTGGAAAATGTAAATACAAAAGTTCACACAACACAACATGAAGGTGTCTGTTTTTTGTGCTATTTCTCGAATGACGTATATTATTTGAAAAAAGGGGTTTTCTGAGTGATATCTTTCAAACCTGTAAAATACGTTTTATCAATCGCTCTGTGGCGGAGAAAGGTCTATCTGAAGCTACCCTCGAGAATAAACCAACATGTCAGAAACTGTATTCTATTTTAGGCAGGTGTCAGGTGACAGTGGAAAATTCAGTTTCAACATTTTTTATAACTCCATTTCAAAACCGTAATGAGCAATTCTGCATAACCACAAATTCTAGCAAATTCTGAGACTTTTACACCGAATGCCGTGAAATTCTCTCGCGATGAACTTCTTAACGTCCAGCAAAGTTTTGTGTGAAATTTCAACGTCATCATTTCCAAGTTCACAATTTGAAAACGTTGTGAAAAGTTTTGTGAAACGCACTGTAAATAGTACACTGCAAGATTCTTTTCAAATGAAACACACTGTAAAATGAGCAAGCTAAGTATTTAGTGCATACCTTCCAAATGCGACCCAGCCTGGTCACTAGTGACAGCTGTTTTTATATCATCATAAATTTCAGTTAGACCCTTGGTCCCTTCATGAGCAAAATATACAGCTACAGGCAACCGCAAACAGTTAAGAGATCTCCCCCCTCTCTAGCTGCTGCCATTCCTATACCATAACAGCGCGATTACATGTTAACAAAAAAACTGTTCTGTGGTTGATCCAGGACAGACATTGCAAGCCACGTAATAACCACACCAACATGTAAGCAACGTCCAAACTGTTATGGGTTGGGCAGTCGCCAACTATGCCCTGTAGGTGCGAACACTTTAGCGATGTCTCTGCGTTATAGAGGCACGGATATCTGTAACTGGGAAAGGGGATGCAGTCAAGGCGAGGCCCTTCTACTTTATTGGTGAAAAAAAATGCAAGCTTGCTACTTTTTGCACAGTCATCACATGGATTTATCTTGCCATGGGTGGCAGACTTGCGTGGTGTATTGCCTCAGTATAATAAAGTGTAGCTGATATGGCCAAGTCATATGCAAAGTAGACACCCGTGCGTAAAGCAGAGGTGTTAACATTATTTACATGTATAATTATCGTCAGGGGAAAACAGGGAAAAATAAACAGATTTCTACCCTACCTAAAGATAAATTATACATGTAAACCAGTCACTGCCTTTAAACATGTAAACACATCATGACTATTTCCCGAAAGCATGTTATGGCGCTAACATTGTAGCAAAGAGTTTACTCTGATCGCACTCAAAGGCAATTAAAGATCTGGCAACCAAGATTGGCCTGGGTGGACAATGCTGTTAGTCTCCTTTCCCCTCTTCGGCTCTTAGTAAGGTGGACAGCAGGGTGTTACAAAACTTGAGTGCGATTCATGGAGAACGGAATTCAGGTAACTCTTATCTTTCCTCAAGTTTGAACCTCCAAAAAAAAGCAGTACATTACACAAACTTAGCGATACTGCCGTAACTCTGGTCAATGGCAAGTTCTATTCTATTATTGCATAAACCAATTGTGTGGCTGTGCGGTGTGTACTTTTTACCTCCATTGGTCAAGGGAAAGGCGGGAGGAGTGAGATGTGTTTCTTTGGAAGCAGTATTACCAAGAGCTCCTGCCCCTAAGGGATTGAATAGCTGCTTTTAAATCTCTCAATAGTGAGGTTCCGATAACCTTGGGTCACCACCGCCAGCGCGCATCTTGATATAACATGTCAGAGGTCATGGGTCGAGTGGCCTCCATGTTTCACCAGTGGAACTTCGAGAACCTGCGAAACAGAAATCCATGTCAATCCCATTCAGTATAATAGGTTAGATGTTTTTTATGAGTACAGCAAACCTTAACCAGCTGTTGGTTGAAGGGAACTCTACAAATTTGAATGGGCAATGTTTCTCATATACAGTTTACTTGAAGCTGCTGGTTTATCTCTTCCAGTCACATTTTCTAGAGCAAGTTTACCAAGTTTTCAATCTATTGAGTTTTTTGCATAGTTCTCGGTTTTCAAGAAATTTCACCCCATAAAACTAGTACGAAAACAAAGATTAGCTGTATTGGTTGAAATAAATATCTTTTTACGTGAACAACTGAAGTTCTACAGGCCACAGGATATGACATGATGACACTAAGTCCACATATTTTTTCTGTGGAGTAGTGATTATACTTGCTATGATGGCTTTTAGCATGTTGGAAGTCACCACCTACTACAACTAAGATTTGATGACCTTCGTGGCATATTGTCCTCGAGCACTGGCTCCAGTTTTGGTCCCCCTTAACAAAAAATATGTGCAGCTGATTGCGTTAAAATTCATGTTTTCCTATAACTTAATGAAGACACGAGAACTAGCACGAGCTGTTGACGTAATGAATAGTTGCGAGCAAGCTTACAAACAGTGATCCATATCTACCTGGTGTCCCCGCATCCCAGACTCGTAAATTTTCTGAAAGGACGCACAAATTTAGTCCCACATGCATCCATTTGGACGCAAACAATTGCAACTATGTTCCATCGCTTATGCCTTTTGTTCTCTTGACCAGGATTACCACAATACCGAACGGACATTACTTTTCCAGCATGATTGATTTCGTTTTTGTCCTTCAGTTCATTTCTGCATCGGTTTTTTTTTCTTTCCAGATATATTTTGTGCATTTCCTATCTTAGACGTGTCACAGCCCTATTTTCAATTCACCGTCGTTCATTCGCTTTCCTTTATCGGGTTGCCGAGCTGGTCCTCGTCTTTACAACACGTTTAATAAAGTATACTCCGTCGTTTTTGTTTTCGATTGAGAAGATATATAGTATCAAACACTCGGAGACAGGGTTGGTCATCGGCCTATCGGAAACACCTCGACTTTAGCGATCAAGACTACTCTGCCTGCTTGTCGTATTTTTCAACCGGCGCTCTTCTCAGAGTTTGGTGAGTATCGCCGATGAAGATGCGGAAAATTGGATCATTTAACAGTTGCCTGTGCAGTGACTTGGTCTTTGAATGACAGTGATGTTGCGGATGACCTTGTTGTTATAAAGATCTCACTGCTTTTGTTGTTTAAATCAAGTTGTTCTTATGCTAACTAGTTGGCATTTTGAATGTAAAAAGCAGAGAGGTCTGTATCAAAGCAAGGTCACCTCCAGCCTCGCTTGCTTTCATAGGCCACGTAAGAAGCCGTGATTGATCATCGCAGTCATACTATTGTTGTCGGCAACCTTTAAAGCCAACTGCTATGGTTATCTGTTCATATGTCGAGAAAATAACCATTATTTATATCATTATTGCTGCCGCAGTGAGTGAGCCTGAAGCGAACTAACGAAGGTAGCTCTCTAATCTGGAGAAGGTCATTTTATAGGGGCCTTTAAGGTGGTTCGATACAGTTTTTTCTGGACCATATCTACCATTTTCAATTGGCGTATTACCAACGTTCCCTTACTCTGGTCGATGTGGAAATTACACCAGTTTTTGGAAAAAAGATTGAAGTTTCGTTGAATGTATTTTTTAAGGCGATATGCAATTTTTCCATGGAAACGATAAACCAAAAACATGAAAATCAGTTAAGCATGAATTTCCTACGAACCAGATCTGCTGTAGGAGTGTTAAAGAAGATCTGATGCCAATTTCTGAAATTACGATGTATGGCAAAGGGGAATTGAATATCCAAGAACAAAAAAATTATGTATGTTTGATTTCGAGTCCTGGTCTGACGTTGTATAGTGCTATTGATGATGTTAAAGTGTGTAATAGTAAATTTTTTATTTATAACCAGGCGTCTTTTTTATAGCTTGAAGCAGAGTTCCCTGTAATCATCAAGTGCAATTTGTGATCTGTTGAAGTTAATATTTTTACTGGTACCATTTATATATTTTACTGATCTGCACAGCTTTATTCAACATGTTGGAGATCACACGTGAGAAGAATATTCTTCATTCAAATTCTTCGCAAAAATTACGGCTTGTTATTGTTATTAAAAATCTCGAACCACAAGCTATTCAGCCGTGACCTATCCCTCTATTAACTATGTTCGAATTTAGAAACCTTGCAACAATGCTATGTAGTTCTTTTGAGTAGTTTCCGGAAACTCCAGGTGGACTTGTGCGAGAGCGCGAGTTTCGTCGGTAAGAGAACAATGAAAATTTTTAATGTAATAAGGCTTTGGGCTGCATGCAGCCGAGTGTAGGCTCGATTACCAGCCGCTCGGGGAGGGTAGACCAGACACGAGAGAGCGGCGGAAATCGAGCCTAAGCCGAGTGTGGTAATCCGAGATGTTAAAAACCCGTTGTTACCGTCATTCCTGAGTTCTGTATTGGAACAACCCTGCCCTACATTTACACTCCTTACATCCGTCTTCCCTTCGGCAGCATTTTGTACCATTAGGTAAACTACTTGTATCGGCTAATACTGACTGAAATATGAGTTATGCAACGCTTTCGGGTGGTATTCCATGGAACATCCCATGCGTTACTTGTATGTTTTCGGTTAACCTGCGATGATACGTATACCCTCCCTCACTTTTATATTCAGTCGGTGTATCAATTCGACATACGCGCGGCACACGATGGGAAGGAGTGTAATACTGTGGAATATGCAATGGCTTTCCTGTACTCTGATTGGCTCTATTTTTCATGGCATGGTTTAAAGATTGTTATTATGATCCATCACGTGTACCAGCTGAAAAGTGCTAGAAAACGTATGATATTAAAGCTGAGGGAATCCTGAAGAACCCTCAATTTTGGTTCCTTCTCGTGAGACCAACCGCGTCTCGCGTCTGGCAGGAGCCCATTACGGGCTCCTGCGTCTGGCGATTTTTAAGAGCTTTTAAGCAATTTGAGCGCCCTAAGCTGTATAACGAGCACTAAAACCGGGAAGGGCCTAGGATCTTTCTCAAATTCCTTAAAAATTGCTTTAACCACCAAGCTACGCAGACTAGTGTTTTTTAGAATTTCCATGTTGCCGTGCGTCTATTCAGTAATAGATGACAGATGACGTCAAAATGTGGTAAGAACAAAACGGTGGCAAACGAGGCGATAGCCAACTGTGTCACTGATCTTCTTATCACATTTTGACGTCTTCTGTAGTCTATTACTGAACAGACGCACGGTAACATGGGATCTATTTGTTTTATATAATAATGAAACAAACTACTATCGATAAAGCTTTTTTAATTTCAAAATATTTCAACATAACGCGAAAGCCGGCCCTTGCTTTGGGCACTTTGGCGAAGCCGAAAAATGCCATTTGACGTGATCTATTATCTATACAAAATGAAGCAATTTCATTGGTTACTATGCGTAGCAAAGAATTGTGATTGATCCAGGAAAATCACGCCACTGTCAAACCGCACTCTACGAAGTACATTCTTGTCGAGAAAACAAGAACATGTATAAAGACGCTATATTCAACTATGTATAGCTTCATCATGAATGCCGTATATACTTAACTGTGTAATAGATATACTGCAAAAGATGGGAAAGTGAAATATTTCGTTCTAGTCTGGTTCCAGTCTAGTTTGTGAAACCAACCCCCACACCATCGCCCTCCAATCATCGGCCGTCATGGTTATTGTTCACGTCCCAGTGTGATGGCCAGAAATAGCGCCACATCCATCATATATCAGCCTCGTGAACGTCACATGCGCTCACTCCCACCGTGAGGTCGTGATTTTGCAGCGTAGCATTCGAGTCGCAGGAGCAAGTCTTCGATTGCTTTTGACAATGGCTCGTTTTATGGTTTCTGTACTCCTCATTCATCTCCTCGTCTGCTGCAGTTATGGAGGTGCAGACGATAACAAGCCCGAGCAGATACATGTCGGTTTCACGGGGATTTCAAGCGAGCGAATCGTCAACTATGTGACTCCCTCGCCGAGCTTGAAACCGGAGACAGTCGTGGCATATGGCACGAGTCCTAACACGTTGAACAGGAAAGCAACTGGGGATTCGTTCGTGTTTGGTACCGGAGGACATGATTTTACCATTCATAATGTGAAGGTTTGAAATCTTTAAATTATGCAAATTCTCTACTGCACATGATGGAAGTTAGCAAAACTCGTGTTGCTCAGACACCGGCCGCGGCTCCACTCAAATTTTGTATCACTTTGTTAGCATACTAAACAGGGACATTTATGTATTTCAGTATCGTTAAGTGATTTAGAAACTGAAAACATTTATTCGTTATACATGAAAACCTTTACTCCTTCACAAGAATTTTTATCAACTTCCGGCTCCGGAAAGCATCGAAAATCGAGGTCGGCTTTTCTCCCAGAGTGATCGCTCACCTTAAATACACAGGCCATGTTATTGCTGGCCCAGTATTCTACGGGAAAAAAGATTTATTCCATCTTGAACGGTTCCCAATTAGAAACGAAAGGCCATCCTTAAATATTGCATAACGGATTTGCGTAATTACCAGGTTGTGATCTACAATCCTATGTCACACAATTTCTGTACTTAATCTATGTCACATCATGTAGTTGACAGGTCTCGAACCAAACACCCGCTATTACTACCAAGTTGGTGTCCCGGACAATGGAACAAGTGAAGTCATGTCTTTTCAAACCAAAGACGGAAACCTAGTCTTCGCGGTGAGTACAGAAATATTTGTTCCCAGGAACCCGGCTGTTCCCTGTTTTCATGTCACGCTTCTGTGGGCCGGTCACGCATGCGTTGTCAAGAAGTTAACACTTGCGCATCGCTGAAGTCTTCGTCACGTTCATCCAAGGCGTTTATCGATTTCAAGGTTATTAAGCCCATTGAACAGCTTAGTTCTATTGATCGGCGGCTTAGTACCAGGTTAAAGTCTGCATAGAACCAAGTGGCCCATCAGGCCCATCATCTGGCCCGTCAACGCCATGGAAATATCCATAACATCTATTTTTAGTGAGCGGGGGAAGATAAAGTCTGTATATAAGACAAATGGCCTATCAGGCCGGAGCTTATCCCGGTTTCATGAAGCGACTAGGACTATCATGCTAGTCCTTCACAGGGTTATCCCCAGCATTAAATTCCGCGGATTGAGAGAAACACCGTGACAGCAAGGCATCCTGCCCAAGAACATGATACAGCGTACCTCGCCAGAGCTCGAACCCGGACCGCTCGATCCGGAATCGAGCGCACTAACTATGAGGCCTCCGCGCCTCCACAAGTTAAGGTTTAGATAGCCAGGGCCGGGTTGTTCGAAAGCCGGTTAACGTTAACCCAGGGTTAAACGTTAACTGAACCCTTATGTTTTCTTGGAAAAAATGTTTTTCACCTGCAATGTTTGGTGTAGTTTGAGATAACTACAGCGTAAAACTGCAGGGCAAACAATATAAACAGAACACCTCACCAAAAAGTTACAAATTTGAAATCAAAATTCTCGCTAACCCTGGGTTAGCTTAATCGGGCTTTGAACAACCCGGCCTGGAGAACAGGCGGATTAACGCGCTTTAACGCGCTTTAACGCGATACAAAAGGGCGTGCGTGAGGCGTGAGAACAATTTTTCTCGCCTCGTGCGCGCTCGTGTATCGCGATAAAGCCCGCTAATCCGCCTGTTTTGCAGGCTAAGGTTTAGAATAAATACGGATAGAATTTTCAATATTGCATTGCAAGATGTGGAGCGTCGTTGTGTGTTTTACCGTGAGCTTTTTTAATTTTGGCGTGACACCTACTAGCCTCCCACGCAGATGTTCTTAGGCTTCACCGTACACGACAAACTGAAACACAATTGTGTTAGGGTTATTTGGTCTTTGATACCAGTTTTGATAAGATGGTTCAATTTCACGGCTTTATTGTAAGCCTTTTTCTTTTTTTTGTTGACAGGTATATGGTGACATGGGCTACACAAATGCTGTCAGTCTTGATCGACTCATACAGGAAGTGAACAGTGAAGGGTATGACGCCGTAATTCACGTCGGAGGTAACATTAACTGTTGAACATATATGCGTGGTTTTCTGCGTAGCTGACATATCCCCGACAACGGTCTGTGGAAGACGCCAATCCTCGCTGTAGGAATAAAAAGATAGGGACCGTACATTTTATTGTTCCTGTGCTAGCGGCATTGTGTATGCTATGTTTGAATATTTAAGCACTTTTCTACACGTTTTTATGAGTGCTATTTAAGTTTTCGCGTGCTACGAACCAGTCGCCATCTTTTTCCTACGAAGGACTGGCCTGGCTCAATGACCTGTCGACAGACTATTTGTTAGAAATAAAAATTTTAATCGCCGCCTGGTTAGCTCAGTTGGTAGAGCGCCAGTGTGCTGTGCTGGAGGTCGAGGGTTCGAGTCCCAGAGCGCCAGTGTGCTGTGCTGGAGGTCGAGGGTTCGAGTCCCAGACCGGACGAACACTCAGGGTTAGCAGGTTAGCAAGGGACGTTACAGAACTCACACACTCATCGAAAAGAGTGGGGCACGTAGTTCCCGGTGTGGGGAACTACTATGAACTCATTGCACCTTTCCCCCTTGGACAGAACTGTCGGAGAAAATTGCTATGACTGTGACTGTGCGTCAATCTTTCTCCACTTTTCACTATTTCAGTTCCAATCGCAATTCTTCTTTCTGATTCCAAACATTTCTTGTGATAGTTATATTTACTGTAAATTTCCTGTGTTATATTGTCGATGTTAACGATTCTGTCGTAGTTTATTTCGATTTGAGTTTTATGTTGACTTCATGAAAGGATCATTGAGTCTGTAACTTTATAAGTTTTTTTTATTCTAGATATGGCTTACGACATGTACGAAAAAGACGGAGATACCGGAGATAAGTGAGTATGGGAGATGTCAGCCTCGGAGAGAAAATTTCTTCTATACTCGATATTTATAGTAGATTACGAGTGGTCCCTCTTTTTGCTTAGACTGTCGTGCGTGACGCGAAAGAGCGAAGAAACCTGGCTGCGCAAAATCCCTGGGGAGGAAGCGCGCGAAAGGAGGGACAACCGACAAAGCCAGAGAGTTGCTCGGCGTTGCCCTCCTTTCATTTTGTCCTCGAGGTTTACCCACGGTCACGCTCCACGCACTAAGCGAAAGAGGGACTTCTTGGAGTCTGCATTTGTAGATCACCAGTCGGACCCGGCTTATGCGAGAGTGCAGAAGGAATTAAACATATCACAGAGTTATTTGATTAGTTTCACCTTTAGAGCTTTTTTCCTTTGCCTTTTCTTGTGTCTTTTTGTTCCAATAAGGCGGTCCACGTCCTCGCTTATGTTGTTTTGTTTCTTTTCTACTCACTCAGTTCACGTTATTCTATGCTTTTATTCATTTTTGTCATTACGTTTTGATGACTCGGAGAAGGATTAGCTTTGCTTTTTCTACTCTGCAGGCTTTATGAGGTCTATACAGCCCATTGCCACAAAAGTATCCTACATGGTTCTACCAGGAAACCACGAGGTACTGCTTCAAAGAAGTTGTTTAACTTTGCTCCTTTTGTAATGCTATCATTTTTCCGTACACCGCTAACAACAAACGTGCTTTATTCAACTTAGCTAACAGTGTTCTTTTTATCTTCTAGTATAAGTATAACTTCACCCACTACCTTCATCGTTTTTCTAACATGGAGCTGGGTGTTGGGCAGACGAGCGGAAGTGAGACAAGTCTTTGGTAATTCATGTTTCTTTAACATTTTTAACTCTCTACCAAGTAATTGGGTCCTTGACGCTAATTTAATAACGTATAAAAAGGAATCATTTGGAGATTAGTCTATCCAAAGATCCTCTGTTTTGTCTCGAGTTCGTCGAGATCGCAAGCTTAGCAGAATATTAACCCGGCGAGTGGAGTATGAACGAGCCAATACGCAAGGAGACGTATGTGAACAGATGTTTGGAAATAAGATATATGATCATTACGATCATGTGCACCTTCGTAAATATATCTAAACTGGAGTAGTTACATTGGTTAACCAGAACTGAAAGAACAAAAAGAGTAAATTAATCACTTCTGATCAAAAGCAGTATTAGCACGTCGCACTGTTTCTTTCAAAAGTAACTATTACTGAATTACCGAAGTACCTCCAGTGTTTTCTTTGTTATTATATAATTTACACATGCTACATATTTTAATTGTACATAGATTATTATTATTGCTTCTTATTTTGTAAATAATTTTAATTTTTGTTTCCCCAATGAGTTGTGAAAACTAAATACATTGACACATTAATAAGGCTTTTACTTACTTACTTTACTTACTTACTATTTTGTCTTTATTGCAGGTGGAGTCTGGATATAGGTCTCATTCATTTCGTGGGTTTTGACACTGAAGTGTATCACTATTACTCTGATAAGGTATTAGAAGTCGTTTATCTTCTATGCATGTTTTGGCTGTCACTTCAAGCATAGCCTGCAGCGCAGGCGTCTTATTGGGGCGAGTTAGCGTTACAAGCTTGGGACCGCTTTCTTTCTCCAGACTTCCACTGCATGAAAAATTCAAGATGGCGGCTGAACTTTTTACGATGTGAGCGCTCGCTCGAAGAAATCTCGCCTGTTTCTGCTGGCTACTTGAAGCAATCTTGTCAGATACCGCCTTAGAAATAGCGTAACTAATTTCAAACTGATGGAACACTATAACTTAACCGCTTATAAGAATAAATGAAGGTCTCCTCATTTTCATTTTTGTACGAGTTTTTGTGATATCAATTTACCGCTTTCATTGAAAAGACATTGAGTGACAAATGTGTGTTTTTGCTGCAGGGTCAAATTCAGAGACAACTCAACTGGCTCGAGGCTGACTTAATTAAGGTAAAATTCCAGTTACAAATAACCCCAGAAGTCGACGTTTTGTTTTTTTTTTTTTTACCCTTACATGTTAGCGTTAGTAGTCGTTCATCTCATTTCCTTTTGGCCGCTCCATCTGTTTTCATACTAGTTTGCAACCTTGGTCCCAGGGTCTATCATCTTACCGCCCCCTGGAGCGAGGGAGCGATAAGATGAGAGACCCTGGGAAAGAAGATGATTAGTTTGTTTGTTTATTGTTTTGTTGTTTCTGTCCTGTCCTATATAAAGGCCAACCAAAACAGAGACAAGACACCATGGATTGTTTCTCTCGCCCACAAGGTACATTTTGTTGCCAATGCTTCAGTGATGAAAGTGTTTTCTAATTACTGTTGTGAAACCAAAATTGAAATCTTTACATCTTAGAGCTTCGTCACAATTGTTGAAACAGAACAGCTTTATTTCCCCTACCCCCACCCCCGCCTTGTCAATGTTATCTACGAAAAGATCAGACCGAACAAAGATAACCAAGCACTGAGATGAAAGCGGCGGGTTTGAACAAAATGTGGCGAGGCTCGAGCGGTCGCGGCAGTTCAAATAACGCACTGATCCCATCAGAACCAGTGACAAACACTGGAAAACGAGTGTAAGCCACAGTTTTCTGAGATGTTTACCAGTCAGTGACCAAGCTTATCGGAATTTACTTTTCGAGAGTTAAACCCAGCAGGGCTCGAAGTTAACTTTTAATCCGCTTGCAAAGTTTGGCCAGTAAGATAATTTCCACTGGCAAACTGGTTAGACCACCAGCAAATTCTCTCCAAATGTTTGGGAGATCTGCATGATTCTAACTCGCAAACGTTTGCTAGTTGATATTTTTCTCACTCGCAGATTATCGCGAGTTTGCGAGCGTTAATTCCGACCCCTGCACATGGCCCAGTTGTTCAAAGGCTGGAAAACACTATCCACTGGATAAATACCTATCACACGCTTATCCACTGGATAGCGATTTATCCGGTGGATAGTGTTATCCAGCCTTCGAAAACCGGGACCTGACCTCCCGCACATTAGCCGGGTTGGGCACTTTACACCTCGGAGATGCGGTTTAACTTTTGCTTTGCTGGACCTTATATTACTCCAGTTTTCTACGGAATTTGCCTGCAACAGTTTTTCCTCCAACGGACTAGCTCGTCCTGATTTTAGATTGCCTCAACTTAAGAAACGATCCGTGATTAAACTTCAGAGAGATTCTAAATCGGATTATTTGACCTCTTCTGGTATGTGCGCTTTCTGATAATTACGATATAACCGTTAATTGACTCATATCACTGTAGGCGTGGTTTATGGAGAAGACAAACTTCTCAGATTTTGGACCTCTTATGCACAAGTATGGTGTCGACCTGCACTTATGTGGCCACGCACACAACTACCAGCGGCTTTACCCAAGTAAGTAAGAGAACATAGCGTTGCTAATGTCGCGAGACCCACATACCATTGGTTCTAGTTTGTACATACTGACTGTACAAGTTGAACCTGTAACTTATATAAATTAGTATAAAAGAACCGACAGACATAGCTTAGACATTGCCATTTTGTGAGAAACCACTTCAATTTCATGAAAACGTGGCTACAACTCTGCTGTGGTAACCTTCAGTTCTTTTACAAGGACAAAAAAGTATAATGTTTCTTATAAAAAGTTTCCGAATGGTTTCTTAAGACGATTTACTAGCTTTGCCGTAGCGTTTTTTAGCCCTCGTTGTTCTTCTCTTACAAAAATCTTCAACAACTTAGTTCATCATTTACATTGAAGCTGCGAATTCTCAGGAGTTAACATGTTTCTCAATCCCGGCTGTGATATTGTAGCGTCGTATACCGCCGCGGCGTTCGCACGTCAAGCGCCGGGTTAAACCAAGAGCCATAATAGGACAGGTCCTATTATGGCTCTTGGTTAAACTTATCAATTCTCTTCTTAAGCTTCGTAGTGCCACATGTTCTATTGTCTTAATCGACCCCAACGCACTATTATTTTTTACATAGCTTACAACGGAAGCGTGGATAAACCAACGGACAATCACGTTTATGTAAATCCCAAGTTCAAGACAGTGATTGTAGCTGGATCTGCTGGATCCCATGAGAAACTCTCCAACTGGACTCGGGCACCTGATAGGTTGTCGGCAAAATACATCTACGACTATGGGTAGGTTGGTTCGGGACGAATTTCTGCTACAATGGGTAAACCAAAAAGGATGAACCTCTGAATACAAGAGACAAGCTTGTATCTTAGAAATTTCCGATCGTCTCTGACGGCATCTTCGACCACTGTGACTTTTTTCCTCAGAAATCAAGATTTAAGGCAGTAGCTCATTCTGAAATCTGACTTGTGGATGTGTTTTGCCAGATATCATCAGGTGCCAGAACATCGCTTTCCACTATTTGTTGCGAACGCAGCAGAGAAACATATCTACTGACTCAGCTCCGTGTTAAATTTCAGCGTACGACGGTAAACTGGATAACCAAACGAAAGAACATTTTTATATTAACCCGGTTTACCTGACGACCATAGTGGCTGGATCTGCGGGCTCAAAGGAAAAGATTTCCAGCGGTTCAGCGCCTAAAGAGTTTCTGGCAAAATACATGGAAGAATACGGGTCAGTACAATCCCCATAGGTTGTTCATTGGAGTGGGGTGGGAGAAAGAAAGCAAGAGTGTGTGTGGAAGTGGTATGACCTTTTGTCTTTTCTTAACATTCGAAACAGGAAGTGTTAACTTCAGTTCTGGACAAAATATAGCCTAAAACGGCTGCCAGTTGTAGCTTTCCTATCACAATTGGGTCTCCGAGAATTTACTTAGCCCTCAGTCTTCAGCGTTGCTTGTTAACCTGAAGTTTAGAGTTGTTTAATGTCGTTTCAATTTGGCCATGTTTTTAATTCCTTCTCAAGGTATGGCCACCTGCAGGCCATTAACAGGACCCATTTATACTGGACTTGGGAGAACACCCATGAAAACGTACGTCCAGTAATGCAGGACTATCTTTGGATCGTGCAAGAGCACCATGGCACAAGAGACCCCTACCAAGAAAAGTATCAAGGTCCAAAAGAGGAAGACATTCAAATATAATGTTTGAACGAATACAGTGAACGCATAGTAGACTACAGAAAAGCCCTCGTGTGAACAACCGGTCCCAGTAGCTTTTTTGCAGTTTATGTACTACCAAATGACTTATTTCCTGTTTTGGAAGTAGAAAAAAATTAAAAATAAATCTGCGCATTATTTCTATGCTGTCCAATCATGAGGCGACTTATTGAGTTCCACCCACGCGGAACGGGCTTCGAAGTGCTTTGAATGTATTTTGAGCATTACTGATTTTGCCTGTGCCACCTTTATGCCACCGATCAGAACGCTAGAAATCCGAAACACAGTGCAATTTCGTCGGCGTACACGTTCAAAGGTGTTTTTAAAACGCGTCCCTCTTCTCCACATCACCTCCCCACCCCTCTCCTGTCCTTTAGCGTAATTAAATAAACTGACCAATCATGCAAAGCATTTTGGAGAAGTATGTTCTTGATTAAATAGAGCCTCAAGCACTCATTGTAAGTGCAATCAACTCTTGGTAAATATGGCTGTCAAAAAAAAATGAATTTTGATTAAAAAAAATCTCTACAGGAGTCCAATGATCAATGAATGCGAGTCTACCAGGCTAAATTGAAGTTTGAACCAATTAAACGCTTGGAGGTACGTTCTGAACAAAAAGGTTTCTAGTTCTTGGCAATGATGGTCGTGACTGCAACTAATCACATCCTATTTCTTTACATGTTCTTTTTTTTTCTTTCAACTGTTGGTCTTATTCTGCCGTTCGCGTTTGTCGCAAGAAATAAATGTCATCAGTCTTGCAGAGAAGAAAAGAACTGAAAATGTTTCTTGGATGACAGGTTGTCTCGCACCTAGCCTCCCACGCAAACGTTCTTAGGCTTGTCACGCGTTCCTCCCCTCGTGGGGAGGGACGTGACAAGCCTGAGGTCGAGGGCGTCTGCGTGGGAGGCTATCTCACACCCTGTTGAAAATAATAATAAAAAAATAATCAGTATAGAATCTGGCATAGCGGTAAAAACACTGAACATTCACTGTGAGCAAAATCATTTTTGTATCCTTTTCTCCTTGTTGCAGACACAGAAATTATCTTTCTTTCCCAACATGTTCATTTCCACAGAAACCTGTTTATGTTGATTTTTACGAAAATAAGGAAATATTATCACGCGCGTTTTGTCAAGATTCTAATAATTTCCCTAGGGCTTTTCTGAGCCTTCAAGCGAAATTTTGACAAAATGTAAGTGAAGTTGTTTCCGAAAATCGCCAATACTATTTGTCACTCCAGTTACCCCAACACCGGATAAATTGGACTCCTTTACCCCACCCTGGAAAGGAATAATTATGTTTGACGCGGTTCCTAAGCAACTTGGATACGTGAAGGAATTGTCCAAAAAACAACTCAAAGATCGTTTGCCGTTTCCTACCTTCACGCGTTATTTTGCCATTCAAATCAAACGAAGGATTTCATCTTGCTGCTTAGATAATAATTTAAAACTGAGTTATAACCGCGGCAAACGGGATATCATATAACCGTGACAACCGACTCAAAATAAGGAGTTGAAAGACAAACATCGAACATGGAGAAAAAACAAATGTTTGGCATAAACGGCATGGAACAAAATGATGCTGGAGCGTTAACACCAGAGCAACAGCAAAAGCTTAATGACTTTAAGGTAACCTTGTTGTCGTTCTTCATTAGTGTCAAATAGCAGTGTACAAAGACGTATGTTAATAAGGTTACAATTTACACCAGCATATGCTTGTAATTATGCTTTGACACCTTCTCAGATCAACTCGAATTTGCAAATGAAAAATACTTGAGAGGACACCCGGAAGTCTCGTGTCTTCTGACGGGGTTTTTAGGGTGAGTGCTTGTCAAGACTAATGGTGCAGTGGAAGTTAAGAAAATCTAATATAAACGCAAACTTGGCTGTAGTTTAACTTCATTCATATGTTAACCCCGGAAAAACTGGGGAAGATTAGCCATGAAATAAGATCCTCGAGTCTCCTTATTACCCAGTTTACCACCGTTTTCGTGATGCGCGATTTTTGAAAACAAAACACCTGCGGAAACAATTCCAAAATTTCCGTCAATCATACATGTTATCGACAGATCGGATCGAAATCCATCAATCACAATCCGCTAGCATGATGAAAAGAAGGTCTGAAGGTCACGCTAGTGGCTGTGATTGGTGAATTTCGATCCAATCTGTTGATAACACGGAAGACTGACGGAAATTTTGGAAACGTTTCCGCGGTTGTTTTGTTTTCCAAAGTCGCATATCAACGAAAAACGATGGAAAAGGGACCCAGTCACGGTATTTTGAGTTATTTTGACCATTGACAAAGTTACCGTTAAATTGAAGGAAACCTGAAAATAATGCTCTACAAAGGTAGAAAAACACAAAGAGATAATAATAAACCACAAAGGAACAAGGATGGTTAAGGATGGATTAGATTGACACAGATTACAAATAACAATGAAATTGAAAATTTAGGCGAAACTTCAAACCGTTTAACAGTGACGTAGCTCCTTTAACTTCCTTACATTTCTTTGATAAATGTACAAAAGCTTGAAGAAAATAAATGACCCATCTACTTTCATCTGCTTGTAAAGTAAGGTGCAGTCACTCAATTAATACCCAGCTATCAGACTTGGAACCAGGATCGTCCCTTGCCTAGGCCATTGTGGTTGAAAAGAGGGGTCTACTTGGACTGATAGTAGGATTGCTGGCTGGGCTTTTCATGTATAACTATAATATTTGAAGGCCCTAGAAATAACGAGGTGCATTGCCCTGATGGTTAGTGTACTTATCTCCTGATTGATTGGCCTGGGTTTGAGCCCTAGCCAGGGACAATGTGTTGTGTTGTTTGGCAAGACATTACATACTCTCACAGTACCCCTCTCACCCAGGTGTGTAAATGGATAATGGCAGATTTAACGCTGGGAGTAACTCTGCAATAGACTAGCATCACATCCAGGGTGGAGTATAAATTATTCTAGTCACTTCATGCTACAGAAAGTAGGATAAGCTCCTGCCTGATAGGTCACTTGTCTCATATACAGACTTTATCCCCTGCCCTCCCCCCCCCCCCCCCCCAAAAAAAAAGAAAATAGATGTAATGGATATTCCCATGGGGCTGAATCATTTACTGATTATTGTTACTGATTGAATTTGATTCACAGGAGTATCTTGCGAGAGAGACCAGAAAATGTTTAGAGAATTTGCATCAAGTAAGTGTCTGGGCTTGTGCAGGAATTACTGTAGTGTCTTTTACCATCCTTGTAAGTGACATCACTGGCTGTATAACCTGGGTTACTATAGACCTTCAGTAATATCAACACTTAGCTTCACAAATGAAATCCAGTCTCCAGAAGGTGTCACAAAATATTTTTTGATAGAAATACACCAGAAAAAATTTCTGCGAGACAGGTTCATTTTTTGAAGACTATTTGCCAACCATTAAAAAAACTGTAACATATTTTTTTTTACATATTTTTTACTTTTACAGAATACTTTTCAGATCCAGAGTTGAACAACAGGGTGGAAGCACAAGTTGCAGAGTTGAACAACAAAATCAAAAGGACAAATAGACCATAAAGCTATAATAATTTTAAAGAAAACTCATGCATGCCAGAGCCTATAGGATTAATTTTTAAGACTCATTAAGTTGATAATATAATTTGTAGCCTGGCTGTTTGCAACTCTTGGGTCTGCAACTCTCATGATAGAAAACCAATAATCTCTTAGTTTTCTATTTCTACTTGTTATACTATAAATTGGCTTTATTTATTTATTTCTTTTCCATTCAGTTGTAAATATTAAATAAACAGATGTGACTGAGGCTGTACATGTATGAATGAAAAATGACCAATATTCATTTAGTTTTGTTACCTGTACACCTGTTGTTAATATATGAGCATAATCATTAAGGCAACTGCTGTCTTAACAACATCTCACCATAATTACTTCAAGGATGATGCTTCCTTTTCAATTTGTTAGTACACACATCTTTGGCAAAATATTGTAAAGTAAGTTTCTATGGGAAAACCCTAGTCTGTCAACAGACCCTCTTTCCGGTCTTGAGTTTGCCCAGATCAGGAGCACAATATAAACCTTGGAGGATACAAACAAGCCAAAACATACCTAGGTAAGAGGAAGGCTGGAGAAAGAAAACAGATAAAAAGAAATTTTCTTGCATGCATCAATAAAAAGAACTTGCAGAAAAAATTTTCTTCAGACAGATTAGGGAAAAGCAGGGTCTTAGATTATAAAGTTTTCTTACTGCGCCTTTCAATAACACGCGGACTCTAAAATTGGAAGGTCAACCGACAAATGGGTTTTTTGCTGCCATCAATCAATAGTTCAGCGGCTCCTCCTAGCTTCCGACTACTGCCGAGCACTGTTTCGTTATCTGAACTGTGGTAAACGATTTGATTACCGCATGCTCGACAGTAGCCAGAAGCTGGGAGGAGTCGCCAAACATTTGATTGACGGCAGCGAAAAACGCATTTGTCGGTTGAGCTTTGAATGTTAGAGTCCGCATGTTATTGAAAGGTGCAGTAAAGTAGTTTTACTTTTAAACACAGACTGAAAGCTGAGTTTATGGTAATTTAATATGTCACTGCACTTTTTTATATTAACAGCAGAAATTCTCACACGCTCATCAATTGGCTAACTTTTATTGTCAATAAGTGGACAGACATATGAATTTATGATTTATGCGATGTGGCAACAAGCGATTGCAGACAATTTGACAACTTGTTATCGTAAAAGACTAATTGATCTCAGTTTTTCATGCTTCTTTCCTGTTATTAACAATGAATTTTGTCATAACATTGTCAAAGTAGTCTGTGGATCCACTTGGCTATTGCCTCGTGGATCCACAGCTACTTGGACAATGTTATGATGAAATTCATGATCAATAACAGGACAGACACATAAAAAATGTTGTCAATTTGTTAATTGAAGTTCTAAACAACACACCAATCTCCTAAGTCACGCAAAACTGTATTTTGAGAACTTTCAACAGTGCAATGAAGTTTTAGTCTCCCACTAAGCTAAATATTTAATTATAGAAAGTCAAGATCAAGATAGAAACCTTCAAGAAAATATTTGAAGAACAAAAAATGGTGTTAAGTCTGGAAACCAGGGGCTCCTGCAGAAACACACTTCACACCACAGAAAGAGTTTAACAGAATAACTTGAAGTAGCTGATAATCTGGAACAAACTTCTATTAGACAAAATACGACCTTTACCCCACCCCTATTCTTCACCTGAGTTCCCCTGGGTGACCCCCTGGGTGAAATTAAATGACCGCTGACACCCAACAACACGTGCTCGGTTCAAGTTGTTCAGTCGTGAGAACCCGTGAGCGTCGAGCGTTTTGAAACCTTTGTGGACACGCACTACAACGAAAGCTTGTGCATATTCGTTATTTATTGAGGAGAAAAAATATGTGGGAGAACGTACCTGATTTTCTGGAGCTGTTCAGGAACTTTCCTGTGTCCTTATCAGTCCTGTTTGTGGTGCCTGTTGTTCTTCTTAGTGGGCCCTCATCACCTGTCATGGCGGCGCACGAGTTTCCCGTGTTTAGAATGCAGCAATTTGACCTACACCAGACTCAAAGTGGTGAGTTCGTCACGATAGAATGATACAGTTATTTTTTAATTTATTTCATAAGTAGTCATAGAGTGCCTGAAAGGTCAGTTACGGATTTCACTCGAAGACGCACCTCTCCTTAGCAAGTCTAGCTAGGCCTTGCCAGAGTACAACGGGGCGAGTTTATACATGTTTTTTCATACATGTTTAAACATATATGTATAAACGACTCGATTTATACTGCCTAGTTCGGCCGAAATAAAGCTTTCCAATTTCAATGAAATTTCTTTATGGCATTCATGTACATGTATTGATATATTTTGAACATGGCTTCCTTGGTTGGTGATTTGAACTCGACCTGTGGTTATTCTTTAGCCTTGCTATTCTTTAGCCTTGGACTCAGTGGAGTCGTGATAACGGGCGATTGTATTTTTTAAAAATAGAAAACATGTACCATGTTTCTATCGAGTTTTAGTAGAATTCTACCAGTATACTAATGCAAATGCTGAAATCTGATTGGCTGAGCTACTCGTATACTATCAGCCATTAGAGTACAGTGGCTGCCAGTCGTCCACGAAATGCAGTTATTAGGGAGCTTAAGTACGTGCGTTTTTGAGACGCGGACGGCAACCGGAAGAGAACATTTCGTGTGGATGGAAAGTAGTGTCTCCTAGATTTTTATACTGCTCATTTCTAATGGAGAAAAGATACTTACCAATGTGAATGTGGTTGTGTGCGGCAAGTTAAAAGTGAAAACAGCTCACTTCTGGTTGCCGTCCGCCATCTTCAAAACGCGCATGCTCAAGCTCCCTATATAGTTTTTCCGAAGTTTTGAACGGAATTGTGGATGTAAACGGGTAATTAATTCCTGAGAAGACTACAAGAAGCACATTTACGGTTTCTTGACTTACAGTAATAAAACTGAAAATTATTGATAAAGCGGGTACGCGCGTAAACAAGTGCAAATTTGCCAAGGACAGTTCGATATGTGCAACTTTGTTTAAGGGTAAAGTTCAATAATGTGTGGGAAATCATTGGAAACCGTTATTTGCCTTAATTTCAGTTAGAATTCTTCTAAAACAATTAGATTATGAGCTTGAGATTTCTATGAGGTGATAGTTGATTCGGCCTTCGGCCTCATCAAATAGAAACACAATTGGAAGTTTAGGAGAATGAGAAATGTTTTGGGAACACAAGCCGTGGGCGAGTGGTTTCCACAACTTTTTTGAGTTTTCCAAACTTTCTGAAATGTTTCTATAACACAATAGAAACATGGAGTACATGTTTTCAATTTCTTTAGAAAACAGTGTAACGAGAGAAAGAAAAAAGGAAAACATCTAGAAATTGGCAGTAATGAGTCCAGAAACTCGCACCGCCAAAAACCTGCCAGTCCCTCAGACAAAAGAGTGAGTCCCATACAGCATTTTAGCTCCTTTCCTTTGTAGAATGCATTACTTGAGTTCGTGGAACGTCTGCAGCTTTGTAACCAGGCAATTTCAAACTAGTTTTCCAGGCTTTTGGGTCAAAGGCCTGGAGGTTAAAAATTTGTCACAAATGAACTGTTGTGTTTTCGTCGCTGTTTTAGGAGAAAATTTCTTCAAAATAACCGGTCACCTTCGGAATTTGTAATTTGGGAGGCATGGTGGCCTCATGGTTAGTGCGCTCAACTCCGGAGCAAGCGGTCCGGGTTTGAGCCCTGGACATTGTGTTATGTTCTTAGGCAGGACACTTTACTCTCGCGGTGCCTCTCTCTCCACCCAGTTGTATAAATGGGTACCGGCAAATTTAATGCCTCTCTCCACCCAGTTGTAAAAATGGGTGCCGGCAAATTTAATGCTGGGGATAACCCTGCAATGGACTAGCAACCTAACCAGGGGGGACTAGAAATACTCCTAGTCGCTTCATGCTACAGAAACCGGGATAAGCTCCAGCCTGATAGGCCACCTGGCTCGAATGCAGAATTTACCCTTTTACCTTGGAATTTTTGCTTTTGGGGTTGCAAGAAAGCTGCTTTATAGCTAATACGGTACAATTTTTTGGTTTATGCGGAAAATGCTCTGATTATGCTTATTGAGATGATGGAAAAGTATGTCGTTCGGTATTGTGTAATCCTGTCAAGAGAACAAAAGGCATAAGCTATGATCATAGTTACAATTGTTTGCGTCCAAATGGATGCATGTGGGACTAAATTTGTGCGTCCTTTCAGAAATTTACGAGTCTGGGATGCGGGACACACAGGTAGATGGATCACTGTTGTTAACTTTGCTCGCACTATCATTACGTCAACAGCTCGTGCTAGTTCTGTGTCTTCATTAAGTTATAGAAACATGAATTTTAACCAATCAGCGCACATATTTTGTTAGGACCAAAACTGGAGCCAGTTCTCGTGCAATATGCCACGAAGGTCATCAAATCTTAGTTGTAGTAGGTGGGACTTCAACATGCTAGCCATAAAGCAAGTAAATCAACTACTCCACAGAAAAATAGTGGACTTTGTCATCATGTCATATCTGCCTGTAGAACTTCAGTTGTTCACGTAAAGATATTTATTTCAACAATACAGCTAATCTTTGTTTCGTACTAGTTTTATGGGTGAAATTTTCTTGAAAACCAGAACTTGCAAAAACTCAATTTGAAACTTGGTAACTTGCTCTAGAAAATGTGAATGGAAGGATAAAAGCAGCTTCAAGTAAACTGTATATGAGAACATTGCCTTCAAATTTGTAGAGTTCCCTTCAAAACAACAGCTGGTTAAGGTTTGCTGTACTCATAAAACATCTACTATTATACTGAATGGATTGGACATGGATTTCTGTTCCAGGTTCTCGAAGTTCACTGGTGAACATGGAGGCACGACCCATGACCTCTGACATGTTAACAAGACGCTGCGTGGTGACAAGGTTATCAGACCTCACTATTGAGAGATTTAAAGAAGCTATTCAATCCTTAGGGGCAGGAGCTATGGTTAATACTGCTTCCAAAGAACACATCCATTGCTTCCCTTGAACAAATGGAGGTAAAAAAAAACTGAAAAGCAACAATTGGTTTATGAAATAATAGAATAGAATTGCCATTGACCAGAGTTAGCAGTATTGCTAAGTTTGTAATGTACTGATTCAAACTTGAGGAAAGATAAGAGTTACCTGAATTCCTTTCTCCATGAATCGCACTCAGTTGGTAACACTGTACCTTACTAGAGCCGAGAGGGGAAAGGAGACTAACTGCTTTGTCAAAAGCCACTCTTGATTGCAGATTTATTGCCTTGAGTGGAAGAGAACTTTGCTACAATGTTATCGCATAACATGCATTTCGGAAAAGTCATGATTTGTTACATTTTTAAAGGCCAGGCTGGTTTACATGTATAATTTAATCTTTAGGTAGGTAGAGCTCTGTGACGATAATTATACTGTAATAATGTTAACACCTCTGCTTTAGAAGGTGTCTATTTGCATATGACTTGCCATATCAGCTACACTTTATTAACTGAGCGATTACACCAAGTCTGCCACACTGGCAAGAAATACATGGATGATGCAAAAAGTAGACCTTTCATTTTTTTAAATAAAGTAGAAGGCCTAGCCTTTACTGCATCCCCTTCCCAGTTACAGATATCCAGTCCTTTATAATGCAGAGAAATCGTAAGTGTTTACTACAGGCATAGTTGGCGCCTGCCCAAATAAAATATTTTGGACGTTGCTTACATGTTGGTTGTGGTTATTACGTGGCTTGCATGTCTGTCCTGGATAAACACAAACAGTTTTTGTTAACATGTAATGTTGTTATGGTATAGGAATGGCAGCAGCTAGAGAGAGATCTCTTAACTGTTGAGGTGCCTGTAGCTGTATATTTTGCTTATGAAGACAAAGAGCTAACTGAAATTTATGATGATATAAAAACAGCTGTCACTAGTGACCAGGCTGGGTCAGCATTTGAAGGTATGCACAAATACTTAGCTTGCTCATTTTACAGTGTGTTTCATTTGAAAAAGAATCTTGCAGTGTATTATTTACAGTGCATTTCACAAAACTTTTGACAAACGGTTACCAAAGTTTGTTTGAAATTCCCGAAGTTCACTGCAAACTTGGCAATTTCATTAGGTAATTGTCAATCAAATCGTGAACTTCGAAACTCGAAACAAAGTTGTGAATTTTACATCTAATTTCGTTGGGAAGTGGCGAAGTTCATTGCGAACGAAATTCGTGTCATTCAGTGTAGTTGGTCTGGTAATATAACTACAAATGAATTTAAACGAAGTGAAACAAATTTCTCAACTAAGCAAGACCAATTTATGATGTTTACTTCTGAAAGGTAAATTAATTGAGAGGTACAGAGGGACTCCACATTACAGACAGATGGAGCGACTAGCATTTGGTTTACGCTGGAAATGTAAATACAAAAGTTCAACAACACAACATTGAAGTGTTCTGTTTTTTGTGCTATTTCTAGAATGACGTATATTCTGAAAAAAGGGGTTTCTGATAGATTTAACTGTAAAATACTTTTTAAAGACTGTGCGTAGAAGTTCTATCTGAAGCTACCTGAGAATAAACCAACATGTCAGAAACTGTATTCTATTTTTAGGCAGGTGTCAGGTGACATGTGGGAAAATTCAGTTTTCAACATTTTATAACCCATTTCAAAACCAGTAATTCGCAATCTGCATAACCACAAATTCTAAGCAAATTCTGAGACTTTTACACCGAATGGCGTGAACTTCTCTCGCGATGAACTTCTTAACTTCCCAGCAAAGTTCGTTGTGAAATTCACGTCATCATTTCCAAGTTCACAATTTGAAAACGTTTGTGAAAAGTTTTGTGAAACGCACTGTAAACTCATTCCCTTTAAAGCACCAGAGTTTGTTCATTCCAATAACTGCATGTTGAAAGCATCACAGAAAATCAACATTACTTTCTCATTGCATCATATAGCACTGTGCAAGATTATTTTTAAGCTTAATAATTTGCAACATAAGTTAGTCTGTTACAGTTATTATGACTGTAGCTTTGAAACAATTGGAATACTTTTATTAATATTCTTACTTCTTTTTCATTGGTGAAGAGCTCACCACATGATTTATCAGTGTCTCTCTTGCAGATCAGTTATTTGCCTTGTTCTTAGGCTTTGGCATGTAATTATTACATGTATATTCATAATCTGTTCACCACTGACAAATCACAATATTTTACCCAACCTCATCCAGTAACTGTTAATTCATTCACAACAAATTAATCATTTTGATTTGTGTTTCAACAAGTATAACTGTCATTATTGCGTTCTCGAGGAACGAGAGAACGCATCCTAATTTGGTTTGCAGGCGTAAGAAATCGAGATTTTTTTCTGCAATTTGGCCACCCCTCTAAGTTTTTTCAGGGGCTTTGGGCCTCATATACGCGTGCAAGTCAAAATAACACGTGCAAGAGAAAAAACACGTGCAAGAGAAAATAACACGTGCATGAGAAAATAACACGTGCGGCGTTTGGCCTCGTTGCCCTGTACATCGATTACGTCATGCCTGTACGTTGGCTCTTTTCTGTATTCCTCGAAATGTGAGGGAACTGTGTACAACTCCAGATAAAAGAATAAAGCCGCAGTCAACCATAAATTTCCATTTCCTTTTCTTCAAAAAACCCACTTTCTATTATCACACTACATATCCTGCAGAACGCACTTCCTAATCTTGATTACTACTAGTTTTATTACTGCCTGACATTAAAGGTGTAACCACACCCTGTCAAAATATACCTTTCTTGTGTTTACTCTTTTAAGAGTTACAGGCTGTATGCCATTTTTAATTTTTTTATTCTAGCTTTACTTGGAGTGGCTTCTGCTAGTGGTTATCAAATGGTTGTGAGTGTTGGGGAAGCCAAACAGATAAAAGATATGGCTATTACAAGTCTACAGGTATTGATAATGGGATCAATATCAGTATCTGAACAACTGCGCGCCTACCCTTCCCCTAACCAAACAGTAACACTAACTTATTAACTTATTATAACGTATATGGGTTAGGGGATTGGTAGGTGCGCAGTTACCCAGATACTGATATTGATCCTGACCGCCAAAAAAACATTAGCCTCAAAAATAAGTTCCCCTTATTCATTTTACAAAAATTGAAGAAATCATTCCTGTTTGATTTGCTATTGAAAAATCGCCCTTCTATAGATGCAATGACGACATTTTGCCACGCTAATTTAGAGCTTACAGCGGTTATCAGTCACACGCGCCCTCCAACGATTTTTTTCCATTTCGAAAACTACGTTTTGGTGGACGTCAATCAAATGTATCCATGACAATAACGGCGTCAAATTCTCAGAGTATCCGAGTTGCTCTTTCATATCTTTACTTGACTCGTCGATAAACAGAAACTGAGAAGTAAGACTTATAAAATCGTTTGAAGCGCCTTTTCGTTCGTCTCGCTCACGGGCAATGCTTTGAAGCTACAAATTTACAAACATTGTACAACCACAACAACATGAGAATGAACTAAATATAAATATAAACTTTATTACAGAATGAACTACAAAAGTCTAACTGCTAATCTCTTGCGGCTTTCGTTACCTTTTTATTACTGACATTCCCACGTGCCGTGTGGTTCTCTTGACGGTTTGCTTTGCATATAATTTGCCTGTCTGGTACTAGTATTCCAACCACGCTTGAAACTCGTCAAGATTGATCTCTGCATGCCTTGATTATCAGTATTTTAGCAAGGCGAATGACAAAAATTTCTGCGGTGAAAATAATCTGCATCCATAACAAGCTGATAAATAGTCAATCTCCACATAAAGCGACTCATTTCTGAGGCCAACTTTTTCAGCTACCTTGTATCTTTCCTTTCTTCAGCTTTCTTCGACTTTCTCTTTGGCGGATCGCTCACGGCTCTAAATATTTTGTTTCGTACGCCGCCTTCTTCACAAACGTTTCGCTCGCAAAAAGTGTTTATGCTATGCAATTCAAAGACAAACCATGTTTCCTCTACATAAGAGCCCTCCATCTCAGCGAAATTGCAAATTACTTTGTCAGAATAACTGAGCGATTATTCCTGATCCAACGACGATCGAACATGGCCGTGAAACTGACACGACGAAATGAACACGAATATTGTCATGGATACATTTGATTGACGTCCACCAAACTTAGTTTTTGAAATGGCAAAAAATCGTTGAAGGGCGCGTGTGACTGATAACCGCTGTAATGCTTGACGGCTTTTTGTTTAGTTCAAGTGCAGAGACGCAACAACTTGGTTTTAGACGCATCGAGCATGATTTCTTTAATTGAATGACTTGTTAAACAGTGTAAACTCCTGTAAAACCAGCGAGTGTGCATTTTGTCCCTTGTCCTAAACAGGGTCTACAATGAGGTTATTATCCTACACAGGTAGGGTTTTTAGTGTATTTTTGTCCTAAACAGGGTCAGGATTTCAAACCCTTGGGCACCCCTGTACCCAAACATTGGTCAAGTATCCCTCCCC
>JAHPZR010034997.1:0-10579 GCA_019787425.1 Platygyra sinensis
CTAATCCTAGGAACCAGAAAATCCACAGGGCAGCTAGAGTATTGGTCGTGGTGCATTTAGGTCGGACCCTACCCTCCAGCATTATGTCAGGTTGCTCCACTATTTGCCAATACCCATTCTAGATGGAAAGAGGCATTGTGAAAGTAAGTTACTGTCTCGCTCTGAAGTCGAGGCTTTAACCCAGCAGCGTTCAATGCACTAACAATTAAAAGAATCCTTTACTAAACAAGCTGGCCACTATTAGGCCATCACTCCAAGGAAAAGCACTCCACCACTGATCAAAGTAATAAGTCCTTACTTGGCATTGATGGACACTTCCAGGGGCAGGCACAAAGGTTCACCAGTTTCTGTTGCAATAATGGGTCCGACTACATCATCAGAACGTTTCAAACTCACTTTCAGATCAAACGCTGGTTCCTCTTTAACATCTGGGATGTTGTATGACACGTCAGCCTAACAACAATGAAATGATCACTACTTCAGTCTCTTAATAGTAACTCTTACTACTGTCTCTTACTACTTAGCACATCAAACAATTGAACCCTCGTTTGATTGTTTTGTAAAATATGTAGCGAGCTTCTATTGTGGGGGGGGGGGGGGTTGAAAGGAGGGAGAAAAATAGCTGTATGGATCATTGTCAGCCCAAAACGCACTGCTGATGGATGTCTTAGAGTGTCGTGTGCTAGAGACCATATTACTGTAAAATAATTACATTGATAGAGTTCCAATCAATATCACATTTTGAACATTCTCTCTTCCTCCTTTTGTTACTGCTCTAAACAATTCTCTCACAAAATATTCGCCAACACTCATCCCCTTTGTTACTGTTCTTAACAATTTCCCTGACATGGGGCCGGGGCAACGTGACCGAGTGGTCAAGGTGTCGGATAGCTAACTGGTTTGCCTCCGGCCAGTTGGGATTCTTAACAATGTTATGTTCAATATGCATCATTTGCTTCAGTCCGGTTGTTTGCTCAACCCCACTAGCCTTCGTGCTATAAACACTGCAGAGGGTAAATGAAGGTTATATTTATCTACAACTCCAAAAACATCAACCTGCATGAGAGCACATCCTTGTCCATCAACCTTCACGGGCATATCCTTCATTGGCAGAATATCTGAAGGGACCTGAAGGGAAAAAACACAGGATCACTGTAACCTAGCATCATAGGCATGCAGAGCGTGCAAAGTACCATGCAGGTACATTTTATTCCTTTGAGAGT
The DNA here is from genome assembly GCA_019787425.1 of Platygyra sinensis. Taxonomy (NCBI): domain Eukaryota; kingdom Metazoa; phylum Cnidaria; class Anthozoa; order Scleractinia; family Merulinidae; genus Platygyra; species Platygyra sinensis. Next base: position 1,224 of record JAHPZR010034997.1, read on the forward strand.
GACAAGGGAGACAAGGTAACATACCTGGGCTGTCTGTGACACCAGCCTATTGTTCTCTGTGATGCTGAACGTGTGGCTGAACTGGCTATTTCCCTCTCCAAACTGGACAGTGAGGTCTGTGGTGTTGGAATACACTTCCTTTGCATACTTGCTCAGGGCTTGTAAGGCTACGCATGTGTCCTAAATAGCACGAAAAGCTTACTTCACTTTATTCATACATTTTCCAAACATTTTGTTATGGTAGAATGACAGCACGCAAAGCTAACTGCAATCTAAAGGCAATTTTTGCCGAAGCTAAACGAGCCGGCTGTGCACCGTGTTTATGAGCCTATTTTAAATCCACTTAACATCTCCTATAAAGTGTTTTCTACAACTAATTAATTTAGAAAACAAATAAGCAAAAAGGCGTTGTTTAAGAAACTGAATTCACGTGACTGGCACCATTGCCCTTGTAATGCACAGATTACATTGAAATGTGAACTTCCAAAGTGAGCGGTGCATTTTGCAGCAATCAGTGAATTACTAGTAGACAGAAACAAGGCATTCACAGTAGCGAAATAATTACACAAAAACAACATGAAAACAACACGTTGCATACCTGTGTTGATGAAAATCCCCCCAGAGCATTTCTCTGTTTAGTAAGCCACCTGACAATCGGCATTGCCTCTCCAATCAGCGACGCATCGTCCTGTGCCAGTAGGACATAAGTCATCAGAGCGTATGCAGTCATCTCAATGTCAGCAGCAGGAGCACGGTAGTATGGATTCCACCAGATGTAATCGCTTGGTGTGGGTTTTGCCTCCTTCTCTTTCTCCCAATGTATTAATCCATCTGGTTACAATTCACGCAAACGAAAATGTAAGAAAAAAACAAGAGTTGCTTTCACTGGTAACAGCGAAACCCTGTTATGTTCTATCACTATCGTAGTAACTGGGATAGAGTACGTGTAGGGTCAATACAAACCCATCCAAATGGTTGTTGCTGGTCGCTTTAATACACCTTATTCCAAAATTGCCGCCATTTTAGATTCTCTTGTTTACTTGCGAAATATCCCTTGCTTCCACTTTCTTAAACTCAAAATTCAAAAGAATATTTGCCCTTAAACGAGGCAACTAAGGCTAATTTGCAAGTTAACAAAAGAATACTATAAATAGTGGTCATTTTGGAATAAGGTGTATTGGCAAAAGGACTGAGTGGCGTCCAAACAAATGAGACGACCACGTAGCGACGAAGCCAATTCGTTTAATGACGAGTACGACTACACACAGAATCGGATGACACGAAGCCCTGTTATCAATACGCCATTTCCGAATTACCTTGAACCTCGTTCTCAAAGCGAGTCTTGGTGCTCATCCTTTCATATGAAAGTGAGATTTCATTCACATGCAAAGTAAACTCATTTTCATATGATTGGTTGTGCACCAGTCCTCTCTTTGATAGAGAAGCTTAAAGCAACACGAAAATGGGCTATTAATCAAAACTGAAACCATATTGAGGAATCTTGCAGTTCCCAGAAATGGAAATAAACCTTTGACTACCACCTGAATTCCTACTAAAGATATCTACTGACCTTCTTTGATGGCTTTGCCTTGAAGAGCTTTGAATAAATCCGAAGCGTGTTGATCACCGGCTAACGTGAAAGTGTAACTAAACAGAGCTAAGCTGTACGAGTCAGTCAGACTGGATGATGCAACCCTTAAGCAGTTCAACGCTTTTTGGATGACCTTGTCCTGAAAAAGAAAATAGCAAGAAAATCGTGACAACGCTTGAAGTTATCTCGATAATGTAGATGTCCTATATTGTTATGTATCATTTAAATGGTTGTAAATATGTTAGGTCAATTACGGAGTTCTACTGTATCCAATTTCGACTTTTTGTAATTAGATACTTTCACCATTCGCACGTCAATCACGTGAGCTTCAACGACTTTCTTGATGTTCCCGCACACTTTTTACAACTTCATGCACAGGCGGCCCAAGCTCACAACATGAGGAGTTATGTTGTGTGTTTTTTTTTAACTTTTATGCAAACATTTATCGCAACGTGACATGGGGCATATACTATTTGCCTTGACGGATTAGAACATTATCGAGTTACCTTGAGCCTCTGTTTCAAAACGAGTCCTCGAGCAAAACCTTTTATATAAAAATGAGTTTGATTTGTAATAGTAGTTGGACCTCGTGTCTTACAATTCAGGGAGTAATCGTGCTCGTGAATTTTCAAATCGGCCTTGTTCGATTACTCCCTGAATTGTATGACACAAGGTCCAATTACTATTACAAATCAAACTCATTTTCATATAAAAGGTTTTGCGCGAGGACTCGTATCTATAAAAAATTTTGGAATTAATAATGTCTTTTGGGAAGTTCTTTTGAGCGAAAACATCTGTAACGCTTTTCATAAATGTTGAAAACTGTGCGAAACATTGCGAAAAAAGCCATAAAAACGCGCGTAATCGACGTGTAAATCACGTGGGTATCCATCCAATCACGCATTTTCAGTCAATCAGCGGTTTTTCCGCCGTGCCAAAAAGGTCAAATCGCACACCTGTAATTGGACACCCACATAATCGCGCGCCGATTACGTGACAAATAGGCACGCGGGGAACAAATCATGTTCGAGAATTTTGTTATAGATACGATTAGCATAAAAGTAAGCCTGTAGGTGGAACACATTGTCTTAAAAATGGTTTCTCATCAATACTCGGTTTGAGAAAGAGGCAAAAGCCAACTCGGCAATGGCCAGTTGGCCACTTGTTTCTTGCTCATCATTTTGTTGTTGTTGTGGTTGTACAGGGGATCTGATGGGACCAACCTTGAAAGTTGGAAGCCTGTTGAGGCTTCCTTATGGCTGTGGTGAGCAAAACATGGTGAACTTTGCTCCCAGTATTTACATCATGCAGTACTTGTCAGCTGTTGGGCAGCTTACCACGTCTGTAAAAAACAAAGCCGAAAACATCATGTCAACAGGTAAGCTAAAACCATTGGAGAGAGTAAGAATTGGCTTGTACCAAAATCAATGAAGCCTAGTTGATTCTTTAAAGATATAAGGTCCACACGAACGTAGCGACAAACAATTGTCATATCCTATAACAGTTTTCCATAGTAGGCAGCCACTACAAGAATTATTACTTAGTTTTAGTTCATGGTCAAATGACATCTCACAATGAAACTGTTTCCCGCCAAATGCCATGAGCGGGCAACATTGCAAAAACTATGACGTCAAACGGGAAACAGTTCACTGTAAAAAATGAAGGTTAAAAATGTTTCTAGAAGTGCCAAAATAAGAGTAAATGTCCAAACGTTTCGGGACTGTGCCCTTCATCAGTGGAACATTCCACTGATGAAGGGCACAGTCCCGAAACGTTTGGACATTTACTCTAATTTTGGCACTTCTAGAAACATTTTTAACCTTCATTTTTTATTGTAATAACAAGTGCCACGCAGCTTACGAAGTTTTTAACTTCTTTCATTGTAACAGTTCACTGTCACTCGCGAAATGTTGACCGCTGTTGCACGTGATCAGAGATGGCCCAATGGCCTGAATCTCAATGCTTCCCTCGACTTCGTCTCGGGAAACATTGAGATTCTCGGGAAACAAAATTCACTGTTCTCCTCGGGACCAGACATTAAGTGTTAAATGTAATATGCTTGTTTTGTATGTATTAGGATACCAAAGAGAGTTGACCTACAAACGAAGTGACGGATCCTACAGCGCTTTTGGAAACGGTGATAGTGAAGGGAACATGTGGTGAGTGGTTTCTGTTAACATGTTATTTCGGTGCTGAAAGACAATTTCTTGGAAAACTGTCCCTTGTTATACCAGATGTCGTCTTCATTGCTAATTTAAGCAGTGGCCTTCACTTCTTTGTCACTGTCCCGGGCTCTCACAAGTCCCGAACGTTTACGCCAGAAAAATAATTTGTATATTCTTTCTTCAGTCGTTGGTACACACTTAACTGAGATTATTTCTGTTTGCTGTTAACAGATTAATTTTTTACAATTTTTGTGTTGGCATTGATTGAAGAATTAGAATCAATTATTGAACTGGATTGATTTAAGTAAACTTTATTCTCACCAATGTCAAATTGACAAATTAAAGGCTTGATTTCTTGTTATTACGGTTATAATCCGTCAAGTGTTCTTGTTTTCCCTGTAGGTTAACAGCGTTCGTGCTACGCTCCTTTGCTCAAGCACGCCCTTTTATCTTCGTGGATCCAGCGGAACTAGAGCAGATTAAAAATTGGATAACCCAGAAACAACTGCCAAATGGCTGTATTCCCAAGTATGGAAGACTTTTCAACAAGCGCCTGAAGGTTAGGAACCAAACTCCACTTTCTCCCTCTCTATCTCTAAAAGGATGAATCTCGTTTCCCTCTTCATTAGTGTGAGGTTGAGGTGCAGATGTCTAGTTGAGAGCTAAAACAGTTTCATTGTTGAAGCCTCGAATTTCTGAGATGTTGGAGAGTAGATATACGTTTAGTAACCATAGTGGCGGTATTTTTTTTACTGGCAATTCTCGGATAATGGGCTCCTGATTTGGCTGATTCTCAGTCTATTTGCCTCCGTACAAATCTTTGGTCACTAGGCATTCATTACTGAGCATGTAAAGTGCAGTTTTGTTGTAATGATTTGTGCACGGACCTCTGCCAAGTAAAGATAAACTATGATGCAGAACGTTGCATTGTTTATTTTGGAACATTCAAGCCCTTTTAGTGTAGGAAATGTATTCCTTGAGTGATGGAAAGGTAGATACTGATCAGCGCTGATAAACTGTTTCTTTATTAGGGTGGTGTATCAACAGAAGCCACTCTTACAGCTTTTGTTACAGTGTCTCTCATGGAATCTGGAATGTCACCTCAGGTACGATAAAATTAATTGGTTTGGTCCTTTGTTTAGAAACATTTTATATTTACATGGATTAACTAACATTATAACATAACTAGCAGAGTCACGCAATCAAATTCAGTATACGTAAGCGTGCACCAAATCTCGACAGTGCTCGCTGATGGCGTCAGCAAATCGCTTTGCCAGAATTCTTTTTCGAGCGAGCGGCCATTGTCAGCGCGGGGAAAAATATTATATTTTGCTACAATGATGGATACAGAGACTCGGTCCACTAGTCCCAAAACAAACACAATTTTCCGGCCTTTTCTCGTGAGCTAGAGTTCTTAAAAGAGGCAGAAAAGAGAAAAACAACGGAAAAGGAAACTCGGCATCAGCGCCGTCACGATTCGCTTCAATGTCCGAAAGACACTCTGGTAAAACCAAACAAATTACAAACTGGTCTGTTTCAACCTTTAAAGGTAAGCTTAAGTTTTACCGTTTTAAAATTGTTAAATATAAACCTCGAGCTTTCAACAGAAAAATTGAAATAAAACCAATTCCTATTTTGCTTAATATTTCGCTTACCGCGAACAATCACTTCTGATATTGTTGTATTTTTTTCGTGTCGATTCAGTTCAGGATTTTATGCACAACTCCACCGGCTATGTTATAAAACAATTGGTTCATGCTTTTAGCTGTGCACTATCGAGTTATGGAGCACTTGGGAAGTTTGGAGAGCACTCAAGAAGCTAGAGTTGCCCTCGGCTATCGCCTCGGGCAACTCTTACGCTTCTTTCGTGCTCTCCAAACTTCCCGCGTGCTCCATAACTCGATAGTGCACGCTAAAGCATGAACCAATTGTTAACTTGCAAATACTAGCCATCGTCTTTCAAACGTGAAGCGATAAAATATCCCAGGCTCTCTTTTGAACTGCTGATCAGTGATAGTAATTGTATCAGTAAAAAAGTCTTTTGAGAACTTCTATCGTTTGTGGGTTTCCACTGCTAAAACGATAACTCGCCGAAATCGCGTTAAATCAGGCTGAGGAGCTGGCAAACATCAAAAAATACAACACAGCAACAGGGTAAGTAGATTTTATTCACAAAAATAAGCAGAATTGACTTTTCCAGCAAAACCGTTGCGTTCCCATACAAACCTTTATAAATTCAAATCCTCCAACCCTTTGTAGCACAACACCCCATATGCTGCAAGGCGAGAGTCACGTTTCGCGTGGTCCAATTCGATTGTTAGGTAATAGTATATGCCCCATGGTCACGTTGCGATGAATGTTTGCATAAAAGTTAAAAAAAACACACAACATAACTCCTCATGTTGTGAGCTTGGGCCGCCTGTGCATGAAGTTGTAAAAAGTGTGCGGAACATCAAGAAAGTCGTTGAAGCTCACGTGATTGACGTGCGAATGGTGAAAGTATCTAATTACAAAAAGTCGAAATTGGATACAGTAGAACTCCGTAATTGACCTAACATATTTACAACCATTTAAATGATACATAACAATATAGGACATCTACATTATCGAGATAACTTCAAGCGTTGTCACGATTTTCTTGCTATTTTCTTTTTCAGGACAAGGTCATCCAAAAAGCGTTTGAACTGCTTAAGGGTTGCATCATCCAGTCTGACTGACTCGTACAGCTTAGCTCTGTTTAGTTACACTTTCACGTTAGCCGGTGATCAACACGCTTCGGATTTATTCAAAGCTCTTCAAGGCAAAGCCATCAAAGAAGGTCAGTAGATATCTTTAGTAGGAATTCAGGTGGTAGTCAAAGGTTTATTTCCATTTCTGGGAACTGCAAGATTCCTCAATATGGTTTCAGTTTTGATTAATAGCCATTTTCGTGTTGCTTTAAGCTTCTCTATCAAAGAGAGGACTGGTGCACAACCAATCATATGAAAATGAGTTTACTTTGCATGTGAATGAAATCTCACTTTCATATGAAAGGATGAGCACCAAGACTCGCTTTGAGAACGAGGTTCAAGGTAATTCGGAAATGGCGTATTGATAACAGGGCTTCGTGTCATCCGATTCTGTGTGTAGTCGTACTCGTCATTAAACGAATTGGCTTCGTCGCTACGTGGTCGTCTCATTTTGTTTGGACGCCACTCAGTCCTTTTGCCAATACACCTTATTCCAAAATGACCACTATTTATAGTATTCTTTTGTTAACTTGCAAATTAGCCTTAGTTGCCTCGTTTAAGGGCAAATATTCTTTGAATTTTGAGTTTAAGAAAGTGGAAGCAAGGGATATTTCGCAAGTAAACAAGAGAATCTAAAATGGCGGCAATTTTGGAATAAGGTGTATTAAAGCGACCAGCAACAACCATTTGGATGGGTTTGTATTGACCCTACACGTACTCTATCCCAGTTACTACGATAGTGATAGAACATAACAGGGTTTCGCTGTTACCAGTGAAAGCAACTCTTGTTTTTTTCTTACATTTTCGTTTGCGTGAATTGTAACCAGATGGATTAATACATTGGGAGAAAGAGAAGGAGGCAAAACCCACACCAAGCGATTACATCTGGTGGAATCCATACTACCGTGCTCCTGCTGCTGACATTGAGATGACTGCATACGCTCTGATGACTTATGTCCTACTGGCACAGGACGATGCGTCGCTGATTGGAGAGGCAATGCCGATTGTCAGGTGGCTTACTAAACAGAGAAATGCTCTGGGGGGATTTTCATCAACACAGGTATGCAACGTGTTGTTTTTCATGTTGTTTTTGTGTAATTATTTCGCTACTGTGAATGCCTTGTTTCTGTCTACTAGTAATTCACTGATTGCTGCAAAATGCACCGCTCACTTTGGAAGTTCACATTTCAATGTAATCTGTGCATTACAAGGGCAATGGTGCCAGTCACGTGAATTCAGTTTCTTAAAACAACGCCTTTTTGCTTATTTGTTTTCTAAATTAATTAGTTGTAGAAAACACTTTATAGGAGATGTTAAGTGGATTTAAAATAGGCTCATAAACACGGTGCACAGCCGGCTCGTTTAGCTTCGGCAAAAATTGCCTTTAGATTGCAGTTAGCTTTGCGTGCTGTCATTCTACCATAACAAAATGTTTGGAAAATGTATGAATAAAGTGAAGTAAGCTTTTCGTGCTATTTAGGACACATGCGTAGCCTTACAAGCCCTGAGCAAGTATGCAAAGGAAGTGTATTCCAACACCACAGACCTCACTGTCCAGTTTGGAGAGGGAAATAGCCAGTTCAGCCACACGTTCAGCATCACAGAGAACAATAGGCTGGTGTCACAGACAGCCCAGGTATGTTACCTTGTCTCCCTTGTCACTCTCAAAGGAATAAAATGTACCTGCATGGTACTTTGCACGCTCTGCATGCCTATGATGCTAGGTTACAGTGATCCTGTGTTTTTTCCCTTCAGGTCCCTTCAGATATTCTGCCAATGAAGGATATGCCCGTGAAGGTTGATGGACAAGGATGTGCTCTCATGCAGGTTGATGTTTTTGGAGTTGTAGATAAATATAACCTTCATTTACCCTCTGCAGTGTTTATAGCACGAAGGCTAGTGGGGTTGAGCAAACAACCGGACTGAAGCAAATGATGCATATTGAACATAACATTGTTAAGAATCCCAACTGGCCGGAGGCAAACCAGTTAGCTATCCGACACCTTGACCACTCGGTCACGTTGCCCCGGCCCCATGTCAGGGAAATTGTTAAGAACAGTAACAAAGGGGATGAGTGTTGGCGAATATTTTGTGAGAGAATTGTTTAGAGCAGTAACAAAAGGAGGAAGAGAGAATGTTCAAAATGTGATATTGATTGGAACTCTATCAATGTAATTATTTTACAGTAATATGGTCTCTAGCACACGACACTCTAAGACATCCATCAGCAGTGCGTTTTTGGGCTGACAATGATCCATACAGCTATTTTTCTCCCTCCTTTCAACCCCCCCCCCCCCCACAATAGAAGCTCGCTACATATTTTACAAAACAATCAAACGAGGGTTCAATTGTTTGATGTGCTAAGTAGTAAGAGACAGTAGTAAGAGTTACTATTAAGAGACTGAAGTAGTGATCATTTCATTGTTGTTAGGCTGACGTGTCATACAACATCCCAGATGTTAAAGAGGAACCAGCGTTTGATCTGAAAGTGAGTTTGAAACGTTCTGATGATGTAGTCGGACCCATTATTGCAACAGAAACTGGTGAACCTTTGTGCCTGCCCCTGGAAGTGTCCATCAATGCCAAGTAAGGACTTATTACTTTGATCAGTGGTGGAGTGCTTTTCCTTGGAGTGATGGCCTAATAGTGGCCAGCTTGTTTAGTAAAGGATTCTTTTAATTGTTAGTGCATTGAACGCTGCTGGGTTAAAGCCTCGACTTCAGAGCGAGACAGTAACTTACTTTCACAATGCCTCTTTCCATCTAGAATGGGTATTGGCAAATAGTGGAGCAACCTGACATAATGCTGGAGGGTAGGGTCCGACCTAAATGCACCACGACCAATACTCTAGCTGCCCTGTGGATTTTCTGG
>JAHPZR010034999.1:0-7500 GCA_019787425.1 Platygyra sinensis
CTCATCAGCAAAGTACCCTCCAAGAGCTGGGTATGTTACAGATTAGAGAAGATGGCTCTTTCGCCAAGACCAATGACCTGAGAATCCAAGAAGAACCACCAGGCATCAAAAGTGTCAAGCAAGATAAGGATCTCAAGCCTGAAATCAAAGAAATAACCGATCAATACAGTGACGTATTTAAGGGCATCGGGAAGATCAGAGACATCAAGAATGGAAAAGAGTTCTATGCAAAGTTCAGCATTAGACCAGAAGCTGTGCCCGTAGCTCAAAGGCCGATACCAGTGGCTTACTACCTGCAAGAACCATTGAAGAAATGGCTTGACCAATGTGTAGAAGAGGAGATATTCGAAGAAGTGCCAGAAGGTGAGACAGTCACATGGTGCTCACCCTTGGTCGTTCAACCAAAGCCGAAGTTCAATACTGTAGACAAGGAGAAACTTGAACCGCACATGATCAGAGCCAGCGTGGACCTGAGGGTACCAAACCAGTTCATGGAAAGAAATAGGATCACCCAAGGACCTATTGTCGAAGACTTCATGTACAAATTTCACGATTGTACTGTCTTCTCCAAACTTGACATGCGGCAGGGATACCACCAACTCCTACTCGATCCAGAGTCCAGAAAAATTGCCACTTTTAGTACCCCGTGGGGGAACATGCGACCAAAACGCCTGATCTTTGGAGCCAAAGCATCACAAGATCTCTTCGATGAAGCTATCTACCGAATATTTGGAGACATACCAAGATGCCTCAACAAACGGGATGATATCCTGCTAGGAGGAAGAAACATGGAGGAGCACAATAAGACATTGGAAGCAGTCCTGCAGAGAGCAGTGGATTTTGGAATCACATTCAACCCTGACAAGTGCCAATTTGGAGTCGAGGAGATAGAGTTCTATGGACACAAGTTCACGAAAGACGGATTAAAGCCAGACCTAGAGAAAATCAGAGCTGTAAAAGAAAGCAGCCCACCGGAATCAAAAGAAGCTGTGAGAAGTTTCCTTGGCATGACCGGATATCTATCAAAGTTCATTCCAAGATATGCATCTCTAACTGCACCCTTGCGAGAGCTGACCCATAAAGATACAAAGTTCAAATGGGGAGCAAAAGAGAATGAAGCATTTGAGAAGCTGAAAGCGAGCATAACAAGTGAAAGCACAATGGCATACTTCAATCCAGCCAGGCCAATCGTTGTGAGAGTGGAAGCCAGCTTCCATGAAGGACTGTCAGCCGGATTATTCCAGGAGACAGGCAGTGGTCTCCAGCCAGTCCACTTCATTAGTCGCACTATGACCGACACGGAGAAACGATATAGCCAGACAGAGAAAGACGCCCTGTCAGTGCATTGGGCAAAGAACAGGTTCAGCATCTACCTCTTGGGAGCACCGAAGTTCAAGATCATCACAGCCCACAAGCCACTGCTCCCACTTTTCAACAAGGCAGCCATGAGACTCCCACCGAGGATTGAAAAATGGGTTATGGGAATGCAAGATGTCGACTTCGAGCTAATCTATGAACCTGGAAAGGATGATGCCGACCCACTTGACTTCCTATCAAGACACCCATTGCCAGAGAAAGGAAAGGAGGCTGTAGAGAGAGTAATCAAATATGTCTTGAAAGCAGAGCATGCTGTCTTTGTAGATCAGATCAAGGAAGAAACTTGCAAAGATACCCAACTGCAAAAACTGTCCGTCAGGATACTTACCGGGGACTGGGAGCGTCACAAAAGGGATCCAGACATTGCACCATTCTACAGTGTGCAGAATGAGTTGTATGCAGTAGATGGCCTACTCTTCCGAATGAATCAGATCATTATCCCCAGAAGCCTACAGAGACGAGTCATCAAGGCCGCACACCACCTGGGACATCTGGGGACGACCAAAACAAAGCAAATGATACGAGGAAAGTATTGGTTTCCAACCATGAACAGTATGATCGAACAGATCATTGGCCAATGTTATGAATGCCAGGTTACCACAAAGCAACACAGGCAGGAACCCATCAAAGTCACAGACATACCCAGGAAACCGTGGGATGTCATAGCTGTAGACTTCAGCGGACCCTACCCTGATGGCCATTATAATCTAGTAGCCATAGACAAGAGAACAAGATATCCTGAAGTTGCGAAGACCCACTCAACAGCTTTTCAGCCAACCAAGGAAAAGCTGAAAACAATGTTTGCCACTCATGGCGTCCCAAGACAGCTGGAAAGTGACAACGGACCACCGTTTAATTCCAGAGAGTTTGCAGAGTTCGCTAAAACTGAGGGATTTCACCATCATCGAGTCACCCCAGAACACGCACGTGCTAATGGAGAGGCGGAAAGCTTCATGAAACTGCTTAATAAGACAGAGCAAATCACCCACCTTAACGGCGGAAATAGCAGCATAGCCATTCACGAAATGCTGACAGGCTACCGCTCAACACCACACCCTGCCACTGGTGTAGCATCCTACAAAGCCCTCATGAACAGACAAGTGAGAACCAAGTTAGACCATCAAACGAGGGAGAGCAGTGAAAATGCTCGTGACACAGCCATCAATGAGAGGGATGAAAGATACAAAGAAAAGCTCAAACAGTATGCTGAGAACAGGAACACTAAGGCACACAACTTTATTGTAGGAGATCACGTATTGTTGAAGCAAAAGAAGAAGAACAAATGGTCCACAGCATACGAACCAGCTTTCTACACCGTAATTCGAACCGACGGATCAAGCATTGCAGCACGTAGGATCACAGATGGACGGGAAGTGTATCGAGATGCAAGCCAGTTCAAGATTGCTAATGCTTTGATCCAGGACAATACCAGTGAAGAGAGGGATGACCGGGAAGAAGAACCAACCTCAGAGGATTGGAGAGAGAAAATCCTACTGAATGCCAACCCTAAGTCAGTCCAAGAGGAGATTATCACCAATACAGAGGAAGTGGTAGAAACCAGCAGCAGTGACAAAATGGAGAACAAACCACCCGAGTTACCAGCAGCTTCAAGCCGACCAAGGCGCGACCGGAGGCGACCAGGTTATCTGAAAGACTACGTTACCTAGACTATACTAAGTTTACGCTTACCGGACATAGACATTTATATGCCCTGAAACATTGTCTGTTCAAGTTAGAATATTGGACATTTTAGGACATTGTTTTTCCTAGTTGCGTTTTATTTAAGGAAAAGACTATCTCTGGAAAAAGGGAGAAATGTAATATCCAGTCCAGCAGTACTGTTCATTTCGCACATGCGCTGTAGCATTACTTGGTGTATTGCCACGTTTTTGTTCAGAGTGTGTTTAGTCATTAAACGGCATCTAACAGAAGACACGCAGTTGTCCTGGTTGTTACAATATTCTAACTCCCAAAGAGGTGGGGGACATGATGAAACACTACGGTGATGTTTTAACGTCATCTTCACCATTCTTGCTAGTCCCTAGGGTTAGCTGCGCAAGATATCGATGCCTCAGATTTGACAAAATTTGTCCTCCAGCTTATGATATCTGGTGTTACCGTGATTCCAAGCGTGACAGTGTTCAATTCACTGTCTCCAAGCCTGTCACTTTATTTGGAATTCAGCATTTTGGTTCTGAATTTGGTGAGTACACGGTTGTCACAGAAGTGAAGGAAAGCGCAGATGACTCCTCTATTGTGAAACAATCAGGATCCTATGCTTCAGAAAAGAACAAGTCAGAGGATAATCAATATTATGGCTTTAATGTTCAGTTTGATCGTCCAGTTTGTTTGCAGGAAAATAAGAAGTACAAGTTAGTGTCTCTTATCAAGGGCCCTAATTCGTGGCATGGCGAAGCCGGGCGAGCGTCTGTTGAATGCGGAGGAGTACGATTAACTTTTACTTCATCAGATGCCAGCTCTAATGCAACATCTGAAACATGGGGCCAGTTTCCCGCATTTATTTTCGCTTGAGATAAGTTTTAGTATTGAAGAGTAGAGATTTATTTTTTTCATATTCTTGAATGATTTCTTGGTGTTTTATTACAGTCAAAACCGGTCATGTGATCTTCCCAATAGAGAAGGTGTGAAATCATTTACGTTTCATTGAAGTTTCTTGTTTGCTTCACTTGAAATGAAGTTCTATATTCATTGGACGAGACTCAGCATTTCACTTAGCGTAATGTGGGTTTTAGCATACCTAGCAAGTAGGGTTGCAAAGTAAATAAAATAGAGTTTAAAATGTTCCTTTGTATGTGAGCCCTGGTTGAACAAGGTCCCCTGATTAGAATACGGAGCCTTAGTTTGGACTACGAGTACGTGATTGAGTACGAGTATGTCCCTCCCGACTCCCCTTGGTAGAATTTTTGCTTATCACGTGACGTTAACATTGAACTTTGATCGCTGTGTGTTTTTGAACGAGCGGGTTTTTGTCGGAGGAGTTTATTATGAAGTTATTGTGCCATTCCTTTAGGCCCCATCCACACTAATCCGTTTTCAAACGAAAACGGAGCTGTTTTGCTCCGTTTTCAAAAAGATTTGCGTCCACACTTATCGTTTTCGTATCGTTTTCGCCCGTCCACACTACAACGCCGTATCCGTTTTGAAAACGCTTTTATACCCTCAGTGCGCATGCTCAAATGAACTCGACGCATGCGCATTTCAATATATCGGCCAGCGAAATTGGCGCCATTCTTGATTCTGTCCGTAGCGCCTGTCTGCCAGTTTGGATACTCACGGTCGAGTGGTCTGGCGCCCGGTCGTATCTATTTTGATGACGTCACCGTATTCAGATAGCATCGTTTTCTCCGTCCACACTAGAAAACAGCGTTTTCAAAAAGCATCGTTTTTAAATCGCTCCACTCTGGAGAGCGTTTTCGAATGGCTCCGTTTTCGGTGATCGTTTTCGGCGTTGTAGCATGGACGATAGCCGTATCCGGAGCAAAACAGCTCCGTTTTCGTTTGAAAACGGATTAGTGTGGACGGGGCCTTAGAAGCAAACAGTTCGGTAAGTTAGATTTCGCCTTCGCTATTCAAAACAAAACATTTGGACCCTAATGCCTTTGTTCTGTAATTTTCAGAAAACCTCACATACGTATATAAGCTCACACGTGTAAGCTTTTGATGAATTTGATGGAAGCGAAGAGTTTCATTCAGTTGTGATTTTATTCATCGACCGAGGCCGTGCGGTTGATTAGTGTGTGCCCTTGAGCTTGAACCATTGTGAATCGTGAGTTTTCGACGTTTGCTTTGAGGACTTTGAGAGCAAATAAAGACAGGTACTACGGTACTGACAGAGTACGACTTTTCAATTCTAGTTTTCAGGCTTCACATTATCACAACACATACCTATTTCATCCCATGAGCTACTCTCTCTATCTAAAACCAACGTGAAGAAGGAGGGCTCTGGAAATGTCACTGGTTTGAAATTCGAAAGTCGTACTCGTACTCAAACTCGTCAGTACTCGTAGTCCAATCTAAAGCGCCCTAATTATTTACGAGTCAAATGAGTCTAGATTTGAGTAATGAGCCAATCCAGGAATCACTGCGCTCTAGTTAACGTGAATCGGTTTAATAGCATCAACAGTGTTGAATAGAAATAAAACTTTATTTGAACACAGTATTCTATGGAAATGAGCTTTAAGATTTTTAAAAGAGATAAAAAATACGAACTATATAAGCTAACAAAATAACTAGAAGTTGAATTTAAAAAAACCCAGCTTCACAAGGCTGTCGTAAGTATCAGAAAACTTAACGGGTTTGTTTTGGAACGAGTGAAATGCTAATTCCATTTTAAAATGATCATCTCGCGGAGTCTGACTGATAAGGTGTTGAACAATGTAATCATTTGACTAACGGTCCGTTGATGATTAAGTTTGCTCCAATTTATGAAATCTCGAATAAGTTTATCAGTATTACTGTCATAAGTTAAGCCGATACTGCCAGTGATACGTGAACAAGATCAGTGGAGCTTTGGTGATTTCTGTGAGTCTCACTTTGAAAAAGAGCCGGCCATAATACCACTCTACAATAATTAAGACGAGGTAAAGTTACAGCGGTTATCAGTCACACGCGCCCTCCAACGATTTTTTTCCATTTCGAAAACTACGTTTTGGTGGACGTCAATCAAATGTCTCCATGACAATAACGGCGTCAAATTCTCAGAGTATCCGAGTTGCTCTTTCATATCATCTTTACTTGACTCGTCGATAAACAGAAGCTGAGAAGTAAGACTTATAAAATCGTTTGAAGCGCCTTTTCGTTCGTCTCGCTCGCGGGCAATGCTTTGAAGCTACAAATTTACAAACATTGTACAACCACAACAACATGAGAATGAACTAAATATAAATATAAACTTTATTACAGAATGAACTACAAAAGTCTAACTGCTAATCTCTTGCGGCTTTCGTTACCTTTTTATTTCTGACATTCCCACGTGCCGTGTGGTTCTCTTGACGGTTTGCTTTGCATATAATTTGCCTGTCTGGTACTAGTATTCCAACCACGCTTGAAACTCGTCAAGATTGATCTCTGCATGCCGGGATTATCAGTATTTTAGCAAGGCGAATGACAAAAATTTCTGCGGTGAAAATAATCTGCATCCATAACAAGCTGATAACTAGTCAATCTCCACATAAAGCGACTCATTTCAGAGGCCAACTTTTTCAGCTACCTTGTATCTTTCCTTTCTTCGACTTTCTCTTTGGCGGATCGCTCACGGCTCTAATTGTTTCGTGCGCCGCCTTCTTCACAAACGTTTCGCTCGCAAAAAGTGTTTATGCTATGCAATTCAAAGACAAACCATGTTTCCTCTACATAAGAGCCCTCCATCTCAGCGAAATTGCAAATTACTTTGACAGAATAACTGAGCGATTATTCCTGATCCAACGACGAACGAACATGGCCGTGAAACTGACACGACGAAATGAACACGAATATTGTCATGGATACATTTGATTGACGTCCACCAAACTTAGTTTTTGAAAGGGTAAAAAATCGTTGAAGGGCGCGTGTGACTGAAAACCGCTGTAATAAATTAAAACTAGTAATAGTTCTCACTAAATCTGCCCCCGCTTCTATTTTATCCCTGAAGGATATAAAATTCTTATAAAATTTCACTGCGTATAAGGAATCTTTTATTTATTGTATGAACTAAAATTTTATATTTAACTATATCACTCATACTGTTCAAGTAACTTAGGCATGGTATCTTAAATTTTAATTAACTAAACCAACACATTCTGTCTAACTCATTCTATCACATGATATTCTTTACATAATACTCTCACGAAGTACATTCTGGAAAAAAAGTATCAAACCACTCTGTTGTTCTAGTTTGATACTGAAGCCATTTGTCTTGATATACGAGGACTCTTCGAGCAAATATGTCTCTCGAATGCTGAACGGAAGTTGACTTTTTTCCGAGGTGTAAACAGAAGAATTGCGTTACAGTCGCCATATATGCAAATTAGAGTCAAGCTTTTTGTCCTCAACGAAAACGCCGCAAAACATTTACATTTACATTTGGGTCCCTGCCAGTCTATTCGTGGTTTTTATATACAGTCT
>JAHPZR010034999.1:12500-17500 GCA_019787425.1 Platygyra sinensis
AAATCTATAAAGATCAAAAGAGCAACTATGGCTGCTGTTGAAGGGAATTCGAACTGGCAGACCAAGCGATCAACAATCGTGGAAAGAACCACGTTTATTTTCAACAATCAGCTCTTGAGTGATGTGAAATTTGTTGTTTCAGTGTCGACGGACGATAGTGAAAGTAAGAAGGTGATCTCAGCTCACAAGTTTGTGCTTGCAATCAGCAGTCCTGTGTTCTATGCCATGTTCTACGGACAAATGGCGGAGACTACAGACTCTATTGAACTGCCTGACTGTGACTACGACAGTCTGTTGGAGTTGTTCCGTTTCATGTACACCGACGAAGTAACTTTGAGCAGAAGTAATATAATACAACTGCTGTATTTGGCGAACAAATATATTGTGCCTTCTCTCGCAGAGAAATGTACCGAATATCTGCGTGACAATCTGAAAGCATCCAACGTGTTTTGCATTCTGCCGTACGCTCAGAAATTTGAAGATAAAGATTTGGAAGATCGATGCTGGGAAGTGATCGAGAAGCAAACAGACGAAGCTGTGACGTCAGAAGAATTTGTCACTGTTGAGCGATCTGTAGTCGAGTCTGTTGTGAAGAGAGAAAAGTTGAACGTGAGGGAAGTGGAACTGTTTAAAGCTGTCGATCGCTGGGCCACAAAAGAAAGCGAAAGGCAAGGGAGAACTCCTGACGCGAAGAGACAAATTCTGGGAGAGACAATCGTGAAATTAATAAGGTTTCCATTGATGTCGCAGAAAGAATTTGTCTCTTTTGTGTTTGATGCTAATATTCTTACCTTTAAAGAGATAAGTGACGTAATGAAACACTACAGTGGTGTTTTAACAACTTCTTTACCATTTTTAGAAGCGCCAAGGATTGTGCGTTTTTACCAATGCAAACGATTTTTAAAGGTTAATTCGGAGTGTAATTCGTGGGGTTACCCTAGTTCTTCAGCTGATCGCATTCTTTTCACTGTTAACAAGCCTGTCAAGTTACACGGAGTTCAGCATTTTGGCTCAATAGGTGGGCATTACACAGTTTCCACTGGAATTAAAAATGCTACGGATGGTTCTCTCGTCAAACAATCAGGATCCTACACTTCAGAAAAGAACGAGACTTCTTCCTATTATGGCTATGTTGTGCTATTTGATCATCCTGTTGGTTTGGTGGAAAACAAGGAATACGAAGTTGTGTCGCTCATTAAGGGTCCTTCGTCATGCTATGGTGAAGAAGGACAAACACCCGTGGAGGCCGACGGAGTACAGTTCGTCTTCAGAACTTCACCTGTATCCTCAAATGGGACCAGTGATAAAAAGGGCAGTTTCCCGCTTTTGTTTTTAGCTTGGTCTAGTTGATCTACAAGACCAGGGTCCATTACATCTTCTGGACGTTTATACCTCTGCAACATACTGATGCTCTGACTATAAGGAAACAGTCAAATTAGTGCCAGCTAGTAGAGTTCCTATACTGTGGATTGATGCATATTTTAAGATTTTCTTGTCAAGTGGCTCAATAATCATATGCCCCAGCAATATTTTTTGGAATTGCTTTAACATGGTATTCCCTCTTCACGGGGGATTTTATTGTAGAAAATCGCTAGAGGGTTTTGTGACTGTTTTCTGTTTTCTTCATATGCAGGTCATAGTTTTGGATCCAATATAAAGTCACTGTGAATCAGTGAAATGGATTGGCTCTATGAAGTGTTTGTAGGAGTTTATATGGACCATACAAACTCCTATCAGGAGAGCTCCATAGAACCTCTCCTGGTACGTTTAGGTCACCTGCTGTTATGTTGCATACATGTAAGCAAAACTAAAAGTCTGCGTACTAGCCAAGTGTGGCCCATCAGGCTTGGGCTTATCCCAGCTTCTCCACCCCCCGCCCCCCCCCCCCCGGATGTGAATGCTAGTCTATTGCAGGGCTATCCCTAGCGTTAAGTTCGCTGGGACGCATTTATACACCTGGGGTGAAGAGAGGCACCGTGAGAGTAAAGTGTCTTGTCCAAGAACACAACACAACGTTCCTGGCCATGGCTTCAAATTGTACCACTTGATTCGGAGGCGAGCGCACTTACCATGAGGCCTCGGCAGCTCTGACATGTTAAATAAGTATTCTCCTTTAATAGGACAAATTTATTGTCAAGCTCACATTTTTTCAGATGTTCTGCTCTTTATTGTAATTTAATTTCTGCATGGTAAGGGTTGCATGTCAGAACTTGTAAATGCACAAAACACGGTACACCCATAGGACCATCAATAAGAGAGACAAATTTTAATTTGCTGATTTAAAGCAGGATTCGCTTAATTTATGTACATAGCTTCAGTCTCATGTTGTGTGGAATCTTTCACCATATAGGAGGACGTAAAGAAGCTATGTACATTAACTGGAAGAAGTCAAATCAGCAAATTCACCATGTTAATTAGATATGACATCAACTAGGATTTTTTCCGACTGTTGACATCATTTCTAATTTAATTCATGGTGAATTGCTGATTTGACTTCTTCCAGTTAATGTACATAGCTTCTTTACGTCCTCCTATATGGTGAAAGATTCCACACAACATGAGACTGAAGCTATGTACATAAATTAAGCGAATCCTGCTTTAAATCAGCAAATTAAAATTTGTCTCTCTCATTGATGTTCCTATGGGTGTACCGTGTTTTGTGCATTTACAAGTTCTGACTTGCAACCCTTACCATGCAGAAATTAAATTACAATAAAGAGCAGAACATCTGAAAAATGTGAGCTTGACAATAAATTTGTCCTATTAAAGGAGAATACTTATTTAACATGTCAGAGCTGCCGAGGCCTCATGGTAAGTGCGCTCGCCTCCGAATCAAGTGGTACAATTTGAAGCCATGGCCAGGAACGTTGTGTTGTGTTCTTGGACAAGACACTTTACTCTCACGGTGTCTCTCTTCACCCCAGGTGTATAAATGCGTCCCAGCGAACTTAACGCTAGGGATAGCCCTGCAATAGACTAGCATCACATCCGGGGGGGGGGGGCGGGGGGTAGAGAAGCTGGGATAAGCCCAAGCCTGATGGGCCACACTTGGCTAGTACGCAGACTTTTAGTTTTGCTTACATGTATGCAACATAACAGCAGGTGACCTAAACGTACCAGGAGAGGTTCTATGGAGCTCTCCTGATAGGAGTTTGTATGGTCCATATAAACTCCTACAAACACTTCATAGAGCCAATCCATTTCACTGATTCACAGTGACTTTATATTGGATCCAAAACTATGACCTGCATATGAAGAAAACAGAAAACAATCACAAAACCCTCTAGCGATTTTCTACAATAAAATCCCCCGTGAAAGAGGGAATACCATGTTAAAGCAATTCCAAAAAATATTGCTGGGGCATATGATTATTGAGCCACTTGACAAGAAAATCTTAAAATATGCATCAATCCACAGTATAGGAACTTTACTAGCTGGCACTAATTTGACTGTTTCCTTATAGTCAGAGCATCAGTATGTTGCAGAGGTATAAACGTCCAGAAGATGTAATGGACCCTGGTCTTTGTAGATCAACTAGACCAAGCTAAAAACAAAAGCGGGAAACTGCCCTTTTCTATCACTGGTCCCATTTGAGGATACAGGTGAAGTTCTGAAGACGAACTGTACTCCGTCGGCCTCCACGGGTGTTTGTCCTTCTTCACCATAGCATGACGAAGGACCCTTAATGAGCGACACAACTTCGTATTCCTTGTTTTCCACCAAACCAACAGGATGATCAAATAGCACAACATAGCCATAATAGGAAGAAGTCTCGTTCTTTTCTGAAGTGTAGGATCCTGATTGTTTGACGAGAGAACCATCCGTAGCATTTTTAATTCCAGTGGAAACTGTGTAATGCCCACCTATTGAGCCAAAATGCTGAACTCCGTGTAACTTGACAGGCTTGTTAACAGTGAAAAGAATGCGATCAGCTGAAGAACTAGGGTAACCCCACGAATTACACTCCGAATTAACCTTTAAAAATCGTTTGCATTGGTAAAAACGCACAATCCTTGGCGCTTCTAAAAATGGTAAAGAAGTTGTTAAAACACCACTGTAGTGTTTCATTACGTCACTTATCTCTTTAAAGGTAAGAATATTAGCATCAAACACAAAAGAGACAAATTCTTTCTGCGACATCAATGGAAACCTTATTAATTTCACGATTGTCTCTCCCAGAATTTGTCTCTTCGCGTCAGGAGTTCTCCCTTGCCTTTCGCTTTCTTTTGTGGCCCAGCGATCGACAGCTTTAAACAGTTCCACTTCCCTCACGTTCAACTTTTCTCTCTTCACAACAGACTCGACTACAGATCGCTCAACAGTGACAAATTCTTCTGACGTCACAGCTTCGTCTGTTTGCTTCTCGATCACTTCCCAGCATCGATCTTCCAAATCTTTATCTTCAAATTTCTGAGCGTACGGCAGAATGCAAAACACGTTGGATGCTTTCAGATTGTCACGCAGATATTCGGTACATTTCTCTGCGAGAGAAGGCACAATATATTTGTTCGCCAAATACAGCAGTTGTATTATATTACTTCTGCTCAAAGTTACTTCGTCGGTGTACATGAAACGGAACAACTCCAACAGACTCTCGTAGTCACAGTCAGGCAGTTCAATAGAGTCTGTAGTCTCCGCCATTTGTCCGTAGAACATGGCATAGAACACAGGACTGCTGATTGCAAGCACAAACTTGTGAGCTGAGATCACCTTCTTACTTTCACTATCGTCCGTCGACACTGAAACAACAAATTTCACATCACTCAAGAGCTGATTGTTGAAAATAAACGTGGTTCTTTCCACGATTGTTGATCGCTTGGTCTGCCAGTTCGAATTCCCTTCAACAGCAGCCATAGTTGCTCTTTTGATCTTTATAGATTTATTCTTTAGAGCAATGTTTCGAGCGTCTTCTTTTGTCAGAAACGAAACAGGAATAAAAATAAGCGGAAGTACTTTAACCGCAGGACAAGCTCCTTTGGTGTTCCTGCTTGTCATACTCT
>JAHPZR010034999.1:20000-29869 GCA_019787425.1 Platygyra sinensis
AAGCAGCCCTTTTGAAATTATGCAAATTAGTTGAAAATGTTCCGGTAAATTAATGATTTTCCGCCGGGTAGATTTTGGTAAACTTTTAATATGTTGGTTAGGGTCACTTAAATAGTTGTTTGGCGCAAACGGACTTTCTGTTGCAATTAGTTCAAGGTCTAACTTTAGAATGACTAGACTATAAGCCCACGAGGTCTTTAACTGACGCCAAATAGGTAAGCACACGTGATCTGTACAGCGCAGCAAATGATCCCCAGACCGCAAATGATCCCGCGGAAAAATTATGAATGGCATGGAGTTTTTTTTTTAATTGTGTTTATTTATTTTCATCAACTAAATGATGAATTAGCTAGATGAACAAAAAGAAAAGATCTTCTGACAACGTAAATTATAATTTAAACATAATTCTCCTGACAAATTCACCTTATTTTCGCTTGACAATTCTTCTGAAAAATTACAGGAAAAAATCATTTCTCAACAAGCTTGATCTACAGCAATAATTGCTTAAAGCATATGCTGCCATAACTAACACATAAAAATCTTGTGTAGATTTTACTTGGATGCCATTTCCATGTTGAATAATCTGAATTCTCGCTAAAGGCGCGAGAAACAAATACAAAAGCAAGTGTTCACACCAACAATAACAGTGTTCGCGACATTTTCATGACCTTTAAGTTTTGCAATGAGCTAGAAATTCTGCTTTCCACACAACAAGCAAGTTTGGCTTGCAGTTCGCATCTAAAATTGGCAGCCAGCAACTCCATACTAATACATAAAACGTGTACTGAACCTGGAAAGGAGCACTGACTGATAAACTTACATACTATGTTGAGCGATCTAACACTTTCCTTCATTACCCATGGGAAAAATGCGAAAAACTGGAAAAATCGCACATCATTACAAACTGGAACAGGAGCTCATAACCCAAGGGCTTCTTAAAATTGGTTTAACAAAGTATTCCGTTTCGTGATCTGCCCGAAGTACGTCAGATTACAAAAATAAGAACCATTTGCGAGGCTCTCAACAAAACGCCTCTCACCAAAACATTACTAAGAGAGGTCCACAAACTATTAAGATTGTACTTGACATTACCTGTTGCATCCGGGACTTTCGAGGGTACAGACGAGATAAGATAGTACCAAGAGGCCTGTTAAGATTGTATTTGACATTACCTGTGGCATCCGCGCCTTTGGATTATTACTTGTCGAAAGAAGTTTGTTTGTGCAAACGAACAACGCAAAAGACATTTTGGAGAATACGAGTAGAGGTATGCGCTTGGCTTAACGATGAGCCCACAATGTTTCAAAACACTACGTCGCCTCTACTGCATGACACTGGAAAAGCAAATTTCACATCACTCAAGAGCTGATTGTTGAATATAAATGTGGGTCTCTCCACGATAGCTGATCGTTTCGTTTGCCACTTCGTATTCCGTTCAGTTAACAACAACCATCGTTGCTCGTCTTAATCTTTGTAGATTTATTCGTTACAGCAATGTTTCGAGCGTCTTCTCTTGTCAAAAACGAAACACTAAGGAATAAGAATAACAGAAGTACTTTAGCCGCTGGCAAGCTCCATTGGTGTTCCTGGTTGATACTGACTGTCACGCAATCTCTTTAACTACTGAGAGGCTTGGAATCAAAGTATAAAACCAAAACCCTGCAGCAAGTCGATTTCTACCATGAGTACCATGAAATCTCTGGGTGTACATATTGATCAAAATCAAGACTGGTAGTATCATATTAATAGAGATTTCGCAAAAGATTGACGCTAGCATAATTGACAAACCGTAAGAGATTTTGTTCCGCCCGAGATACTTTATACTAGTTATTTGCCCCCGCAGGGTTTTGGCCCAGAGGCCAAAACCCGAGGAGGCATTATAGTCTCCCCCGCGTATACGTATAAAGAATGTGTGAAATATTGGTGTAGTATGCGAATCAATCCCGATTTGAAGACACTAGGCGCGCACGGTGGTCCCGGTTAATTTTTCAGTCAGCTCGCAAGGCAATGCTATATGAGTAATTCTTGCAACTACGAACACGAGGAAGAGATCGAGGAAGATTGCTCCACGAGGAGGAGAGGAAGATATTTGCCGAAATATATTTTGAAGCGAGTATCTGTCATAACAGTGATTTCTTCATATATCTTGAATTCAAAGGCTATTCAGCAGTGCCAGATTGAACTGTTTGGTACACAAGTTGATTTGTCGGACAGAAATCAGCAACGGGGTCGACAGATTCGACACAACACAACACGTATAAAGATCACGTTTATTTGGATCGCTTATTTTTACTTCGGCTAGATTGCAGAATACCCGGCCCACTTTTTGGAATTCTTAAATGCTGCTACCGCAGTCCCGCAGTCGACATAATTTACATAATAGACTGTATATAAAAACCACGAATAGACTGGCAGGGACCCAAATGTAAATGTAAATGTTTTGCGGCGTTTTCGTTGAGGACAAAAAGCTTGACTCTAATTTGCATATATGGCGACTGTAACGCAATTCTTCTGTTTACACCTCGGAAAAAAGTCAACTTCCGTTCAGCATTCGAGAGACATATTTGCTCGAAGAGTCCTCGTATATCAAGACAAATGGCTTCAGTATCAAACTAGAACAACAGAGTGGTTTGATACTTTTTTTCCAGAATGTACTTCGTGAGAGTATTATGTAAAGAATATCATGTGATAGAATGAGTTAGACAGAATGTGTTGGTTTAGTTAATTAAAATTTAAGATACCATGCCTAAGTTACTTGAACAGTATGAGTGATATAGTTAAATATAAAATTTTAGTTCATACAATAAATAAAAGATTCCTTATACGCAGTGAAATTTTATAAGAATTTTATATCCTTCAGGGATAAAATAGAAGCGGGGGCAGATTTAGTGAGAACTATTACTAGTTTTAATTTATTACAGCGGTTTTCAGTCACACGCGCCCTTCAACGATTTTTTACCCTTTCAAAAACTAAGTTTGGTGGACGTCAATCAAATGTATCCATGACAATATTCGTGTTCATTTCGTCGTGTCAGTTTCACGGCCATGTTCGTTCGTCGTTGGATCAGGAATAATCGCTCAGTTATTCTGTCAAAGTAATTTGCAATTTCGCTGAGATGGAGGGCTCTTATGTAGAGGAAACATGGTTTGTCTTTGAATTGCATAGCATAAACACTTTTTGCGAGCGAAACGTTTGTGAAGAAGGCGGCGCACGAAACAATTAGAGCCGTGAGCGATCCGCCAAAGAGAAAGTCGAAGAAAGGAAAGATACAAGGTAGCTGAAAAAGTTGGCCTCTGAAATGAGTCGCTTTATGTGGAGATTGACTAGTTATCAGCTTGTTATGGATGCAGATTATTTTCACCGCAGAAATTTTTGTCATTCGCCTTGCTAAAATACTGATAATCCCGGCATGCAGAGATCAATCTTGACGAGTTTCAAGCGTGGTTGGAATACTAGTACCAGACAGGCAAATTATATGCAAAGCAAACCGTCAAGAGAACCACACGGCACGTGGGAATGTCAGAAATAAAAAGGTAACGAAAGCCGCAAGAGATTAGCAGTTAGACTTTTGTAGTTCATTCTGTAATAAAGTTTATATTTATATTTAGTTCATTCTCATGTTGTTGTGGTTGTACAATGTTTGTAAATTTGTAGCTTCAAAGCATTGCCCGCGAGCGAGACGAACGAAAAGGCGCTTCAAACGATTTTATAAGTCTTACTTCTCAGCTTCTGTTTATCGACGAGTCAAGTAAAGATGATATGAAAGAGCAACTCGGATACTCTGAGAATTTGACGCCGTTATTGTCATGGAGACATTTGATTGACGTCCACCAAAACGTAGTTTTCGAAATGGAAAAAAATCGTTGGAGGGCGCGTGTGACTGATAACCGCTGTAACTTTACCTCGTCTTAATTATTGTAGAGTGGTATTATGGCCGGCTCTTTTTCAAAGTGAGACTCACAGAAATCACCAAAGCTCCACTGATCTTGTTCACGTATCACTGGCAGTATCGGCTTAACTTATGACAGTAATACTGATAAACTTATTCGAGATTTCATAAATTGGAGCAAACTTAATCATCAACGGACCGTTAGTCAAATGATTACATTGTTCAACACCTTATCAGTCAGACTCCGCGAGATGATCATTTTAAAATGGAATTAGCATTTCACTCGTTCCAAAACAAACCCGTTAAGTTTTCTGATACTTACGACAGCCTTGTGAAGCTGGGTTTTTTTAAATTCAACTTCTAGTTATTTTGTTAGCTTATATAGTTCGTATTTTTTATCTCTTTTAAAAATCTTAAAGCTCATTTCCATAGAATACTGTGTTCAAATAAAGTTTTATTTCTATTCAACACTGTTGATGCTATTAAACCGATTCACGTTAACTAGAGCGCAGTGATTCCTGGATTGGCTCATTACTCAAATCTAGACTCATTTGACTCGTAAATAATTAGGGCGCTTTAGATTGGACTACGAGTACTGACGAGTTTGAGTACGAGTACGACTTTCGAATTTCAAACCAGTGACATTTCCAGAGCCCTCCTTCTTCACGTTGGTTTTAGATAGAGAGAGTAGCTCATGGGATGAAATAGGTATGTGTTGTGATAATGTGAAGCCTGAAAACTAGAATTGAAAAGTCGTACTCTGTCAGTACCGTAGTACCTGTCTTTATTTGCTCTCAAAGTCCTCAAAGCAAACGTCGAAAACTCACGATTCACAATGGTTCAAGCTCAAGGGCACACACTAATCAACCGCACGGCCTCGGTCGATGAATAAAATCACAACTGAATGAAACTCTTCGCTTCCATCAAATTCATCAAAAGCTTACACGTGTGAGCTTATATACGTATGTGAGGTTTTCTGAAAATTACAGAACAAAGGCATTAGGGTCCAAATGTTTTGTTTTGAATAGCGAAGGCGAAATCTAACTTACCGAACTGTTTGCTTCTAAGGCCCCGTCCACACTAATCCGTTTTCAAACGAAAACGGAGCTGTTTTGCTCCGGATACGGCTATCGTCCATGCTACAACGCCGAAAACGATCACCGAAAACGGAGCCATTCGAAAACGCTCTCCAGAGTGGAGCGATTTAAAAACGATGCTTTTTGAAACGCTGTTTTCTAGTGTGGACGGAGAAAACGATGCTATCTGAATACGGTGACGTCATCAAAATAGATACGACCGGGCGCCAGACCACTCGACCGTGAGTATCCAAACTGGCAGACAGGCGCTACGGACAGAATCAAGAATGGCGCCAATTTCGCTGGCCGATATATTGAAATGCGCATGCGTCGAGTTCATTTGAGCATGCGCACTGAGGGTATAAAAGCGTTTTCAAAACGGATACGGCGTTGTAGTGTGGACGGGCGAAAACGATACGAAAACGATAAGTGTGGACGCAAATCTTTTTGAAAACGGAGCAAAACAGCTCCGTTTTCGTTTGAAAACGGATTAGTGTGGATGGGGCCTAAAGGAATGGCACAATAACTTCATAATAAACTCCTCCGACAAAAACCCGCTCGTTCAAAAACACACAGCGATCAAAGTTCAATGTTAACGTCACGTGATAAGCAAAAATTCTACCAAGGGGAGTCGGGAGGGACATACTCGTACTCAATCACGTACTCGTAGTCCAAACTAAGGCTCCGTATTCTAATCAGGGGACCTTGTTCAACCAGGGCTCACATACAAAGGAACATTTTAAACTCTATTTTATTTACTTTGCAACCCTACTTGCTAGGTATGCTAAAACCCACATTACGCTAAGTGAAATGCTGAGTCTCGTCCAATGAATATAGAACTTCATTTCAAGTGAAGCAAACAAGAAACTTCAATGAAACGTAAATGATTTCACACCTTCTCTATTGGGAAGATCACATGACCGGTTTTGACTGTAATAAAACACCAAGAAATCATTCAAGAATATGAAAAAAATAAATCTCTACTCTTCAATACTAAAACTTATCTCAAGCGAAAATAAATGCGGGAAACTGGCCCCATGTTTCAGATGTTGCATTAGAGCTGGCATCTGATGAAGTAAAAGTTAATCGTACTCCTCCGCATTCAACAGACGCTCGCCCGGCTTCGCCATGCCACGAATTAGGGCCCTTGATAAGAGACACTAACTTGTACTTCTTATTTTCCTGCAAACAAACTGGACGATCAAACTGAACATTAAAGCCATAATATTGATTATCCTCTGACTTGTTCTTTTCTGAAGCATAGGATCCTGATTGTTTCACAATAGAGGAGTCATCTGCGCTTTCCTTCACTTCTGTGACAACCGTGTACTCACCAAATTCAGAACCAAAATGCTGAATTCCAAATAAAGTGACAGGCTTGGAGACAGTGAATTGAACACTGTCACGCTTGGAATCACGGTAACACCAGATATCATAAGCTGGAGGACAAATTTTGTCAAATCTGAGGCATCGATATCTTGCGCAGCTAACCCTAGGGACTAGCAAGAATGGTGAAGATGACGTTAAAACATCACCGTAGTGTTTCATCATGTCCCCCACCTCTTTGGGAGTTAGAATATTGTAACAACCAGGACAACTGCGTGTCTTCTGTTAGATGCCGTTTAATGACTAAACACACTCTGAACAAAAACGTGGCAATACACCAAGTAATGCTACAGCGCATGTGCGAAATGAACAGTACTGCTGGACTGGATATTACATTTCTCCCTTTTTCCAGAGATAGTCTTTTCCTTAAATAAAACGCAACTAGGAAAAACAATGTCCTAAAATGTCCAATATTCTAACTTGAACAGACAATGTTTCAGGGCATATAAATGTCTATGTCCGGTAAGCGTAAACTTAGTATAGTCTAGGTAACGTAGTCTTTCAGATAACCTGGTCGCCTCCGGTCGCGCCTTGGTCGGCTTGAAGCTGCTGGTAACTCGGGTGGTTTGTTCTCCATTTTGTCACTGCTGCTGGTTTCTACCACTTCCTCTGTATTGGTGATAATCTCCTCTTGGACTGACTTAGGGTTGGCATTCAGTAGGATTTTCTCTCTCCAATCCTCTGAGGTTGGTTCTTCTTCCCGGTCATCCCTCTCTTCACTGGTATTGTCCTGGATCAAA
Organism: Platygyra sinensis; assembly: GCA_019787425.1. NCBI lineage: Eukaryota > Metazoa > Cnidaria > Anthozoa > Scleractinia > Merulinidae > Platygyra > Platygyra sinensis. The sequence continues at coordinate 27,093 of JAHPZR010034999.1, forward strand.
GCATTAGCAATCTTGAACTGGCTTGCATCTCGATACACTTCCCGTCCATCTGTGATCCTACGTGCTGCAATGCTTGATCCGTCGGTTCGAATTACGGTGTAGAAAGCTGGTTCGTATGCTGTGGACCATTTGTTCTTCTTCTTTTGCTTCAACAATACGTGATCTCCTACAATAAAGTTGTGTGCCTTAGTGTTCCTGTTCTCAGCATACTGTTTGAGCTTTTCTTTGTATCTTTCATCCCTCTCATTGATGGCTGTGTCACGAGCATTTTCACTGCTCTCCCTCGTTTGATGGTCTAACTTGGTTCTCACTTGTCTGTTCATGAGGGCTTTGTAGGATGCTACACCAGTGGCAGGGTGTGGTGTTGAGCGGTAGCCTGTCAGCATTTCGTGAATGGCTATGCTGCTATTTCCGCCGTTAAGGTGGGTGATTTGCTCTGTCTTATTAAGCAGTTTCATGAAGCTTTCCGCCTCTCCATTAGCACGTGCGTGTTCTGGGGTGACTCGATGATGGTGAAATCCCTCAGTTTTAGCGAACTCTGCAAACTCTCTGGAATTAAACGGTGGTCCGTTGTCACTTTCCAGCTGTCTTGGGACGCCATGAGTGGCAAACATTGTTTTCAGCTTTTCCTTGGTTGGCTGAAAAGCTGTTGAGTGGGTCTTCGCAACTTCAGGATATCTTGTTCTCTTGTCTATGGCTACTAGATTATAATGGCCATCAGGGTAGGGTCCGCTGAAGTCTACAGCTATGACATCCCACGGTTTCCTGGGTATGTCTGTGACTTTGATGGGTTCCTGCCTGTGTTGCTTTGTGGTAACCTGGCATTCATAACATTGGCCAATGATCTGTTCGATCATACTGTTCATGGTTGGAAACCAATACTTTCCTCGTATCATTTGCTTTGTTTTGGTCGTCCCCAGATGTCCCAGGTGGTGTGCGGCCTTGATGACTCGTCTCTGTAGGCTTCTGGGGATAATGATCTGATTCATTCGGAAGAGTAGGCCATCTACTGCATACAACTCATTCTGCACACTGTAGAATGGTGCAATGTCTGGATCCCTTTTGTGACGCTCCCAGTCCCCGGTAAGTATCCTGACGGACAGTTTTTGCAGTTGGGTATCTTTGCAAGTTTCTTCCTTGATCTGATCTACAAAGACAGCATGCTCTGCTTTCAAGACATATTTGATTACTCTCTCTACAGCCTCCTTTCCTTTCTCTGGCAATGGGTGTCTTGATAGGAAGTCAAGTGGGTCGGCATCATCCTTTCCAGGTTCATAGATTAGCTCGAAGTCGACATCTTGCATTCCCATAACCCATTTTTCAATCCTCGGTGGGAGTCTCATGGCTGCCTTGTTGAAAAGTGGGAGCAGTGGCTTGTGGGCTGTGATGATCTTGAACTTCGGTGCTCCCAAGAGGTAGATGCTGAACCTGTTCTTTGCCCAATGCACTGACAGGGCGTCTTTCTCTGTCTGGCTATATCGTTTCTCCGTGTCGGTCATAGTGCGACTAATGAAGTGGACTGGCTGGAGACCACTGCCTGTCTCCTGGAATAATCCGGCTGACAGTCCTTCATGGAAGCTGGCTTCCACTCTCACAACGATTGGCCTGGCTGGATTGAAGTATGCCATTGTGCTTTCACTTGTTATGCTCGCTTTCAGCTTCTCAAATGCTTCATTCTCTTTTGCTCCCCATTTGAACTTTGTATCTTTATGGGTCAGCTCTCGCAAGGGTGCAGTTAGAGATGCATATCTTGGAATGAACTTTGATAGATATCCGGTCATGCCAAGGAAACTTCTCACAGCTTCTTTTGATTCCGGTGGGCTGCTTTCTTTTACAGCTCTGATTTTCTCTAGGTCTGGCTTTAATCCGTCTTTCGTGAACTTGTGTCCATAGAACTCTATCTCCTCGACTCCAAATTGGCACTTGTCAGGGTTGAATGTGATTCCAAAATCCACTGCTCTCTGCAGGACTGCTTCCAATGTCTTATTGTGCTCCTCCATGTTTCTTCCTCCTAGCAGGATATCATCCCGTTTGTTGAGGCATCTTGGTATGTCTCCAAATATTCGGTAGATAGCTTCATCGAAGAGATCTTGTGATGCTTTGGCTCCAAAGATCAGGCGTTTTGGTCGCATGTTCCCCCACGGGGTACTAAAAGTGGCAATTTTTCTGGACTCTGGATCGAGTAGGAGTTGGTGGTATCCCTGCCGCATGTCAAGTTTGGAGAAGACAGTACAATCGTGAAATTTGTACATGAAGTCTTCGACAATAGGTCCTTGGGTGATCCTATTTCTTTCCATGAACTGGTTTGGTACCCTCAGGTCCACGCTGGCTCTGATCATGTGCGGTTCAAGTTTCTCCTTGTCTACAGTATTGAACTTCGGCTTTGGTTGAACGACCAAGGGTGAGCACCATGTGACTGTCTCACCTTCTGGCACTTCTTCGAATATCTCCTCTTCTACACATTGGTCAAGCCATTTCTTCAATGGTTCTTGCAGGTAGTAAGCCACTGGTATCGGCCTTTGAGCTACGGGCACAGCTTCTGGTCTAATGCTGAACTTTGCATAGAACTCTTTTCCATTCTTGATGTCTCTGATCTTCCCGATGCCCTTAAATACGTCACTGTATTGATCGGTTATTTCTTTGATTTCAGGCTTGAGATCCTTATCTTGCTTGACACTTTTGATGCCTGGTGGTTCTTCTTGGATTCTCAGGTCATTGGTCTTGGCGAAAGAGCCATCTTCTCTAATCTGTAACATACCCAGCTCTTGGAGGGTACT
>JAHPZR010035001.1:0-30944 GCA_019787425.1 Platygyra sinensis
TTGTCTGAAGAGAGAAAGGTTGAACGTGAAGGAAGTTGAACCGTTTAAAGCTGTTGATCGCTGGGCAACAAAGCAAAGGGATGACTCATGATGGAGACGAAAAGAGAGGAATTCTTGGAGAAGAGATCGTAAAAGCAATAAGATTCCCACTGATGTCGGAAAGGGAGTTTGTCTCTTTTGCCTTGGATTCTCACGTTCTTACTTTTAAGGAGATCAGCAATATGATGAAACACTACAACGGTATTTTGGAATCTTCTTTACCTAGCTTTCTCACAAGCTCCAAGGAGTGGATTGGCTACAAATCCGTGCCCAAGATTTAGGAAGTTTTTTTCCGCCAGAGAGGAATGGCCGTTGGAGTTATTCCAGTAATTGCGGACTGTGTTAATTTCACTGTCAACAAGCCTATCAATTTATACGGAGTTCAACATTTTGGTTCTGATAGCGGCAGCCAGACGCGCCTTCACAAGCTGACGTTCGATCTCACTCAATAGGGACCTTACGAAAAACACGACGGCAACGGCAACGAGAACGTCACCAAACAAAAGGTTTAATGAGCTGAACAATAGCTGTGCACGTGCGTTATAACTCTTGGTACATTTCTTTGCCGTCCGCTGCAAAACAACAACGTGAAATGACTAGATTCTGCGTTGTTTGGAGAAGGTGAACCACAAAGGCTAATTTTTCGTATTTCTCTTTGGAAATGAATGCATTCGTAGCATATTCAGCTGAGGCATGTTTTAATACCAACAAACACACTGAATAGATCTCAATAAATGCGAAATTTCAAAGTAAAATAGAAACAAATTTTTTCTAGGCGTCGTCCTCGCCGTCGCCGTCGTAGATGCGTAAGGTCCCTAATAAGAATTGTAAACCGCCATGAGACGATATGTGATATGGTGCGGTATATAACTCAGGCTACTTAAGGCATGGTTTTAAGGCATCAGAAGACCCCCAGCAGAGAATTGAAAGATCTTTATGGTTGTGGATATAAATGACTAAGTCCACCTTTAAAATTAACGTGACGTTTGTTTGACTAGTTTAAGTGGACGTTAATATGACTGTGTGTCACGTGACATTCCTTTATCTGTGACGTCACTAAATACGTTTAATGAAATGGGGTAAGGTTATGCATTAAAAGAAGCCAAACAAATAATGTCAAACTGTTCAACAAAGTGAGAGTATTGCATCTCTGCCTTGTAAAATAGTACTTTTAATTTGTATTAGAAGTTATTAAACTATTTACTATGTCACGTGACCTGTTTGTTTAAATAAAAAGTTCTTATTGGACGTGGACATGAATACAAGGCTATTTCTTGAAGACCTTTTACAATGTAAAAGAATTACATACAGAAATGATTAATTGCAGTTTATTTACCGTACCCCATTTTAGTCTAAAGATTTTAACCGTTAAATGTCGTTTTTGGGTCACATGACGTAAATTTAAAATGTAACAATTCTTTATATTGTTAAGGATTCTGGTTAGATTGTATCCTAAAAATGTCACAAAAAAAAGATCCCACAAAAACTTCTCTTTAAAACAAAAATATGTCATATTAAGAGGTGAACCATGCCTTAAGTTGCCTGAGAAATACACATTCATTCATTTATTCATTCATTTTAAGGGTGGAGAGTACACAGTTTCCACGAAATGCAAGGTACCACAGATGGTTTCTACTCTTGTAAAGCAATCTGGGGTCTACACCTCCGTTAATGAGGAAAGTAAGTTGTATTTTGGCTTTGATGTACAGTTTAATCGTTCAGTTTGTTTGAAGGAAAATAAGGAATATAAGTTAGTGTCGCTTATCAAAGGGCCGAGGTCTTGGTATGGACAAGACGGACAAGAAACTGTGGAGTGTGAAGGAGTACAGTTCACTTTCTGTACTTCAAATGGTATAACTAACGGGACCTCTGTTACAGGAGGCCAATTTCCTGCTCTTATTATTAGCTAGAGCTTTCTTTTATAGGTCTTAGTATACATGAAGTGTTCAAAAGTTCGGCATGAAATACCACTTGACGCAAAAAACTTCCTTAGGTTACTTGTTAGTGGCACATAACACTGAAATTGTTGTAAATAGGGATAAGATTGTTACAAATTATATTTCAGTCGAACCTGAGGTGTAGGAAGCTTGAAAGGAAGCCAAGCAGGGCATAAGAAACAAGTTTCTCAAACTCATTAAAAATTAATCAAGTGCAAACAGAAATTCACAACCGTGTAGGAGGTTTAGATACCCGGTCTTAATTAATTAGCACAGATTTTGACTTCTTCGTAGACTATTCAAGTTTTTGCCTCGATTGAGAACATATATCAAACACCCCAGACGATGTTTCATGGCTATCCAAACACTTCGAATTTCGTAAAAAAAAACACTCCGGTGGGCTAGGTAAAGTGAAAGTAATCTTGTCAGGTTTCCAGTTTTGGTCAATCATGCGAATTAAAATACTTTTGCCATCGATGTTGAAAGTCTAAGACTGAATTCTAACGGATTATAGTTCGTGGTTGTAGTGGTGTAACCTATCCGGCCGTTTCTCATGACGCAAGACTTCTTAGTCTGAGAATCTTCCACGAAACCAGCTTACGTCCCATTTTACTTCTAGTTTGTAATAATATGCGGTTTTTCGGTTGTTCGCATTTTTCCCACGGATAATGAAAGTAAGTGTTGAGTCACTCTACATAATATGTAAGTTGACCAATCAGTGCTCTTGTACAGAATTTCTGTCTGCAAGTGCAGACGCGAACTAAAAGTCAAACTGGCTTGTAGAGTTGGGAACTAGAATTTCTACCTCATTTGCTCGAACTAAAAGGTCATGAACATATCGCGAAAGCTGTTACTGTTGGTATCTATTAAAAATAACGCTTGCTTTGGTATTAAATTAGTTTCTCACGCCTTTGGGTTTTATAATAATGAGGATTTGAGATCAGATTAGTTAACATGCAAATGACATTAAATTAAATCCACTCCGAAGATTTTGTGTCTAGCTAAGTTTTGGTTGCATTAAGCTATTATTGTTGTAGATCGAGCTTCAAGTTGTTGAGAAATAGTATTGCTGTCTGACTACGAGCTTTGAATTTTTTTCTGTAATTTTTCAAAAGAATTGGCAAGAGAAAATAAGATGAATTTGTCGTGAAAATTATATTTAAATTATAGTTTACTTCAACAGAATATCTTTTCTTTATGTTTATCTAATTCATCGTTTAGTTGATGAAAAAAAAAATAGGAAAAATTCAGGAAACCAAACTCCATGCCATTCCTGTTTTCCGATGGGATCATTTGCGGTCCACATCGGGGATCATTTGCGGTTGGGATCATTTCGGTCCAATTTGGGGATCATTTCCGGTCTGGGGATCATTTGCGGTCGGGGATCATTTGCGGCGCTTTACAGATCGCAAATTGCGATGTGTGAAAATGCTAAAGATTTAGCTTAAATTCATGTTTGAGGGAAAAGGAATAGATCGCAGCATATATGAAATTAGCGTGTACTACCGTTTTCGTTTGTGTCAATCATTCTACAAACTTTAAGGTGGCTTACTACAGTTTTTCCGAGACTTAGTAGCGCACGCTACGATAGCCTGCCACACGTCAGTAATAGTCGCACGTGCAAAAATGACGCAAGTAACGTCAAAGAGTAACAAAAAACACTTCAGCACTTGGAATGCGTTAAATCACTTTGACATATGGAGCGATAGTTTCAAACTCCGTTCAAATACGTATTTAAGCCTGGGGCCAAGAATTTCGCGAAAAAGGGTAATAAACATCCGGTTAAAAGAGCTTTAATTTACTCTTGCCTTACACTCTGTTTTTTTTTTAATAAGAACGAACTTAATAAGAACATTGAGGCTGAAATCGCTCGAAAAATAAGAGCAATTTAAGAACAATCTGAGGCTGAAATTTCTTTCAACAAACAAACATGAGACCGCGACGACAGTGTAAAGCTAACGTTTCTTTCAAAATTCAGGGTCTTTACTATACAGTTTTCCAGATATATACATCACTCTTAAACTTCATTATCACACTTTTCTGCAGGTCAGGGTCCCTACAGTGAAGTACTGCTACAGTACGGTATAACCACATTTGGAGCCATTAGAGAACACAGAATTTAAGAACAAAATAGAAACATTTTGAGGCTGAAATGGCTGAAAAAATAAGAACATTGAGCCGAGCTAAATTTACTGGTTCTTAATAAAGAAAAAAAGAGTGTACCGCACGCAATAAATGGCGTCACAAAATTCAATTCTCGTCCAAGGTTGTAAAAGGTTGTCTTCGATCGAGGATTGCTCAAACACCTACCGTGCAACCTATGACGAAATTTTCACAGTTGATTTGTTGGGGTGAATTACGCTTAGAGCAAAATATTGAAAAAATCTGTAAGACAGATTTTGAGCTAATTTTGATTTCCCGTTTTCTTAGTTTGTGAAAAATCTGTCTTACAGATTTTATTTTACTTTGCATGAATGTTAAATCAGATTCAATTTCCTAATCTTGAAATTTTGAGGTGGGGTTCAAACGGGTAGATTTTGAGAAAAACGTGACTTAGGATGCGTTTCTTTAAGAAAATCGAAGATTGGATTTTTAAAATCCGAAAGAATCTGAAAACGGATTTTACGTTTCTTTACTAAGCAGATCAATCGGAGATCTTTCGGATCATGGCGCGTCAAAGGAACCGAAGAATCCACTTCCAGAGTGGATTCTTCGGTTCCTTTGACGCACAATGATCCAAGAGATCTTGGATTGATCCGTCTAGTAAAGAAACGCAAAATCCGTTTTCGGATTCTTTCGGATTTAAAAATCCATATCTTGGATTTTCTTAAAGAAACGCACCCTAAACCTACTAGTGCCCAGTCTCTCGTTGGGTACACCGTCGCTCATTTTGGCCGTTTGTTGACGTTTAATTGTTCAGACTTCACACGGAATGGTAAAAGACTTGAGAAAACAGTACATAGTGAAGAGAAAAAATCTTGGAACTTTTTATCAAAAGAGTTAGAAGCTGTGCTCTTATAGTCCATCAAAACTGTAGTAAGCAACAGGGCTGAATAACGTCTGCGCATGTGCGAGATCTCATGGCTCCCGCTTCTGCCAACGGCCTGGGCACCATAACAAACCTCGAAAAAATGGCGGCGTATTTAAAAAGTTTCGTATGGTTCCCGGTATACCGTGAAAAGGTAGGGCCACACAGAAAACGGTAGAAAGATATCTTTACACTAGCTCCTCGACCATTGACCGGCACATACGCTTTTGTACACTGGGATTTTAAGTTTGTACAATTGGTGAAAACAGCGCGTAAACACGAGAGATATATCGAGGACTTACGAGATGACATCCGAGTTACGCCGGAGTTTTGGATTTTATTTACGTATATCCTATTGTTCTTTGGGGCGCATGCAAAGCCCAATGAGTGGGCTTGCTAGTTTATTAAGTGAACACCTGCTGGAGAAACACGAGAAGGTCGCCTGAGGCGGTTTGACGGGGCTATTGCTCGGTTCGATTTAAAAACGGTCTGGCTCGCGAAGCAAATATGGGAAACCTCGCACGGAGTGCAGCGCTTTGCTTTTACAGCTTTCGTGTATTTTACTCTCTATAAACCGAGATATACCGCAATAACAGGCAGAGATGTCTTGAAATGTTGACTTTTTCGTCGATACGGAAGAAACACAGGTGGCCTTGACTTTGTATTATTTGTCAGAGGAAGAACAACTCAGAAAACAGCAAACGCTTTTGCTCTCTCTCGAGCATGTGTTTCTCTAATAATGAGAAGAGTAACGAGAGAAATTACCGTTCATTTGGGCCCAAATTACATTAACTTCCCATGACTGAAAACGCGGTAAAAGATTGCGTGACCAATTTTATGCGTGAGAGCGAGAGAACGAGGCCTGAGAACGACATTGCCTTGACATAAACGGTTGGATTTAACGGTTGAATAGGTTCTGTGCAAACTCTTCGAAACCGTGTCGTTTTCGATGCAGTTTCCAGGACATGAACCCGTTTCGATTGGAAACTGCATCCGCGTAAACGTAGCCTCAGTGAAGATGCCAAACAAGAGTTTCATTTTTGGCTCATGCTCGGTGTACAAACCTGTAACACTCACCAGTGACGTAAAAGAAAGAAAACAAAGAAGTCAACATAATAGACCCTGACCCTAACAATAGCTACAAAACAAAGAAAAACTGCACAGGTTTTTACACCGAGGTAAGCCCCATTTTTCCGTTCAATGTATAATAAAACAATTATTAGATTCGGTTTTTGTGATTACTTTTTCTTGTTTAAAAATGTTTTTGACCTCTAACGTTTGTTGTAGTTTGCGATTAGTACACTTCAAAACTGAAGGGAAAACAATATAAACAGATTACCTAACCAAAAAGTTACAACACTGAAATCAAAATTCTAGCCAACCCTGTGTTATCTTCGTTTCTAGCAAAAGATGACACTCGAAACATTGCTCTAACGAATAAATCTACAAAGATCAAGAAGAGCAACTATGGGTGTTGTTAGGGCAGGTCAATTTCGGGGTGAGGGGTGGGGGGTGAGGGGTGGGGGTGGGGGGTGAGGGGTGAGGGGTGAGGGTGAGGGATGGGGTGAGGGATGAGGGATGAAGGGTGGGGGTGAAGGGTGGGGTGTGAGGGGTTAGGGGTGGGGTGAAGGGTGGGGATGGGGTAGGTAAAGGGGTGAGGAATGAGGGATTAGGGGCGAAGTGGGTGGGGATGACCATAACTAACAAATGAAATGAGTACATCTTATGGAGAGGGACGTCCTGAGAAAATGTCGGCCCCCTGGGTTTTAAGCGGCCTTCACATGGCAAACTTAAGTTGGCAAATTCGTGTTGGAAAACTTCAAAAAGTTGGCAAACTCGTTCCTTCACACGTCAAACTCGTGGCAAATAACAAACACGGCAATTTCCAACATGGCCGCTTTTTAGTGCAGTTTCAATCACGTGCAACAGTCAAACAGAGGATAAGAAGAGAAGATCCAGAAAGGGGTGGAGAATTAGAAAGGTTTGGAATAAACCAAGTTTGTCCGCGCGCTCCTCCGTTTTGTTTTGTTTGTTTTAAGTATCTTTGTAGGCTATAGATGAAACGTCCCGAACAGTCGGACAATTGTGAACCGCTTTGAGATTAAATTTAAAAAGTGTTGACTCGCGTCCCCCTTTTTGTGAAGTGTCACGCAAATAAGTCACGTGAATAGAGCTCGTTTTGATTGGTTGAAAATTACCAACACATGTTGGCCAACCGTTCACACGTCAGATACGAGTTGACCAACACGAAAAAGTTGGCGAAAAAGTTGGCGAGAATAGAGGCAAGTTCTATTTGTCGACACAGTTTGCCACTTGTTTGCCAACTTGTTTGCCGACTGTTTTTGCGCCGTTCACACACATCAACTTGAGTTTGCCAACACGAGTTTGCCAACTTTAGTTTGCCCTGCGAACGCCGCTTTACAGTACAGAAAATACCGAGTACGATAGGTTTTGTTTTAGTTATTGGCCTTCCGAGTTTGGACTGCCCTAGACGCGTACAAAGCTGCGGTGACTTTGCAGGCAACGCTGATGTTACGGCAAAAGATAAGATTAATAAATCAAATGTCCGATGCAATACAAACAACTTTATTGCGTACTTGTAGAATCATAATTAAAATAACAGAAGGGCACTACCGATTTGATGTATTTCAGTCAGTGAAAATGTGTTATCTGTGTATTTAATTTAAAAAAATTTAAACTGGTATATGTAATGGTAATTGAATATCTTAGCATTATCAGGGACACAGTTGTTCAAATCCTGAATTACAGTCAAGCTGACCTTGACAAGTTTCACCTTGATTTTGCATTAATCTTTTAAAGAGAGGATTATTGAAAAGTGGTATAAAATCCATGAATTAATTTAACAGTCTAATAATGACAAGAAGACCCCAAAAAGTTTATTCCTTTGATCATTATTGAGTTAAAATTTAATGATGATGGCATAGCGTTTCCGAAACGTTGGTCAGCTTAAATATCGCTGATTTTTATTCTTAAATGTAATTCGTCAAGAAAATGCATGAGGCCAACTTTAAATACTCGGGTGGGAGCTCATATACGCATATACGACGGCGACGGCGAGGACGACGCCTAGTAAAAAATGTGTTTTTATTTTACTTTGAAATTTCGCATTTATTGAGATCTAGTCATTGTGTTAGTTGGTATTAAAACATGCCTCAGCTGAATATGTTACGAATGCGTTCAGTTCCAAAGAGGAATACGAAAAAATTAGCCGTTGTGGTTCACGTTCTCCAAACAACGCTGAATTTGGTCATTTCACGTTGTCGTTTTGCAGGAGACGGCAAACAAATGTATAAAGAGTTTTATCATATGGCTAGCTCCGTGAGCGGGCAAGATGAACCAAATCGCGCGCTGTGATTGGCTACCCGAGCGGGCAAGATGGAGCCATCTTGCCTGCTCGGGACTTCCCGCTGCATCCCGAAAGCAAAATTTCACCAAAACCATATAATAAATCCTTTATTGACCAAGTTTTTTCGGTCAAGATGGCTGGATATTGGCCTCGTTCTTTTTTTTGCGAGTCTATGGACCTCGACTTCGTCTCGGTCCATAAACACACAAAAAAGAACTTGGCCAATATCCAGCCATCTTGACCTCACACTTGGTCAATAACCCATACAGAATGCACGTGCCCAGCTGTTGTTCTACTCATTAAACTTTTTGTTTGGTGAAGTTCTCGTTGCCGTTGCCGTCGTGTTTTTGCGTAAGGTCCCTAAATGGAGATTGTACGACGTCGCAACGTCATGTACTAGCACTAAATAAGCTAACGTACAGAAAATAATTTGTAGACCGAGAAAGGGGAAACTTGCTCGTCTCGTCGTCATCCACACCCACCCCCACCCCTCACCTCACCCAACCCTCATCCCTTATACCTTATCGCCATCCCTCATCCCCACCCCAGATCATGTTGTTGTGTGACAAGCAGGAACACAACGGCCACTTGTCCAGCGGTAGCACTTCCTCTAATTGTTATTCCAGTTTCCTTTAATTTGACAAAGAGAAGAGCTCGAATCATTGCTGTATCGAATAAAACTGCAAAGATCAAGAAAAACAACGATGGCTTTTGTTGAAGAGAACTGGCAGACGAAACAATCAATCAACAACGAGTTGCTGAGTGATGTGAAATTTGTTGTTCCAGTGTCGACTGGCGAAAGTGAGAGTAAGAAGGTGATCCCAGCTCACAAGTTTGTGCTTGCAATCAGCAGTCCTGTGTTCTATGCCATGTTCTATGGTCAAATGGCGGAGACTACAAACTCTATTGAACTGCCTGTTTGTGACTACGAAAGTCTGTTGGAGTTGTTTCGTTATTTCTACACCGACGAAGCGAATTTGAGCGGAAGTAATGCGATGCAAGTGCTGTACTTGGCGAACAAATATATGGTGCCTTCCCTCGCTGAAAAATGTACCGCATATCTGCGAAACAATTTGAAAGCATCCAACGTGTTTTGCATTCTGCCACACGCTCAGAAATTTGAGGATAAAGATTTGGAAGATCGATGCTGGGAAGTGATCGAGAAGCAGACAGAAGAAGCTGTGAAGTCAGATGAATTTGTCACAGTTGAGCGATCTGTAGTCGAGTCTGTTGTGAAGAGAGAAAGGTTGAACGTAAAGGAAGTTGAACTGTTTAAAGCTGTTGATCGCTGGGCCACAAAAGAAAGTAAGAGGCAAGGGAGAACTCCTGAAGGCGATTGGAAGAGAAGAATCCTGGAGAAGAGACCGTGAAAGCGATCAGGTTTCCACTGATGTCATTGAAGGAGTTTGCCTCTGTCGTAATCGATTCTGATATTCTAACTCCCAAAGAGGTGGGGGACATGATGAAACACTACGGTGATGTTTTAACGTCATCTTCACCATTCTTGCAAGTCCCTAGGGTCAGCTGCGCAAGATATCGATGTCTCAGATTTGACACAATTTGTCCTCCAGCTAATGATATCTGGCATTACCGTGATTCCAAGCGTGACAGTGTTCAATTCACTGTCTCCAAGCCTGTCACTTTATTTCGAATTCAGCATTTTGGTTCTGAATTTGGTGAGTACACGGTTGTCACAGAAGTGAAGGAAAGCGCAGATGACCCCTCTATTGTGAAACAATCAGGATCCTATGCTTCAGAAAAGAACAAGTCAGAGGATAATCAATATTATGGTTTTAATGTTCAGTTTGATCGTCCAGTTTGTTTGCAGGAAAATAAGAAGTACAAGTTAGTGTCTCTTATCAAGGGCCCTAACTCGTGGCATGGCGAAGCCGGGCGAGCGTCTGTTGAATGCGGAGGAGTACGATTCACTTTTACTTCATCAGATGCCAGCTCTAATGCAACATCTGAAACATGGGGCCAGTTTCCCGCATTTATTTTCGCTTGAGATAAGTTTTAGTATTGAAGAGTAGAGATTTATTTTTTTCATATTCTTGAATGATTTCTTGGTGTTTTATTACAGTCAAAACCGGTCATGTGATCTTCCCAATAGAGAAGGTGTGAAATCATTTACGTTTCATTGAAGTTTCTTGTTTGCTTCACTTGAAATGAAGTTTTATATTCATTGGACGAGACTCAGCATTTCACTTAGCGTAATGTGGGTTTTAGCATACCTAGCAAGTAGGGTTGCAAAGTAAATAAAATAGAGTTTAAAATGTTCCTTTGTATGTGAGCCCTGGTTGAACAAGGTCCCCTGATTAGAATACGGAGCCTAGGTTGGACTACGAGTACGTGATTGAGTACGAGTATGTCCCTCCCGACTCCCCTTGGTAGAATTTTTGCTTATCACGTGACGTTAACATTGAACTTTGATCGCTGTGTGTTTTTGAGCGAGCGGGTTTTTGTCGGAGGAGTTTATTATGAAGTTATTGTGCCATTCCTTTAGGCCCCATCCACACTAATCCGTTTTCAAACGAAAACGGAGCTGTTTTGCTCCGTTTTCAAAAAGATTTGCGTCCACACTTATCGTTTTCGTATCGTTTTCGCCCGTCCACACTACAACGCCGTATCCGTTTTGAAAACGCTTTTATACCCTCAGTGCGCATGCTCAAATGAACTCGACGCATGCGCATTTCAATATATCGGCCAGCGAAATTGGCGCCATTCTTGATTCTGTCCGTAGCGCCTGTCTGCCAGTTTGGATACTCACGGTCGAGTGGTCTGGCGCCCGGTCGTATCTATTTTGATGACGTCACCGTATTCAGATAGCATCGTTTTCTCCGTCCACACTAGAAAACAGCGTTTTCAAAAAGCATCGTTTTTAAATCGCTCCACTCTGGAGAGCGTTTTCGAATGGCTCCGTTTTCGGTGATCGTTTTCGGCGTTGTAGTGTGGACGATAGCCGTATCCGGAGCAAAACAGCTCCGTTTTCGTTTGAAAACGGATTAGTGTGGACGGGGCCTTAGAAGCAAACAGTTCGGTAAGTTAGATTTCGCCTTCGCTATTCAAAACAAAACATTTGGACCCTAATGCCTTTGTTCTGTAATTTTCAGAAAACCTCACATACGTATATAAGCTCACACGTGTAAGCTTTTGATGAATTTGATGGAAGCGAAGAGTTTCATTCAGTTGTGATTTTATTCATCGACCGAGGCCGTGCGGTTGATTAGTGTGTGCCCTTGAGCTTGAACCATTGTGAATCGTGAGTTTTCGACGTTTGCTTTGAGGACTTTGAGAGCAAATAAAGACAGGTACTACGGTACTGACAGAGTACGACTTTTCAATTCTAGTTTTCAGGCTTCACATTATCACAACACATACCCATTTCATCCCATGAGCTACTCTCTCTATCTAAAACCAACGTGAAGAAGGAGGGCTCTGGAAATGTCACTGGTTTGAAATTCGAAAGTCGTACTCGTACTCAAACTCGTCAGTACTCGTAGTCCAATCTAAAGCGCCCTAATTATTTACGAGTCAAATGAGTCTAGATTTGAGTAATGAGCCAATCCAGGAATCACTGCGCTCTAGTTAACGTGAATCGGTTTAATAGCATCAACAGTGTTGAATAGAAATAAAACTTTATTTGAACACAGTATTCTATGGAGATGAGCTTTAGATTTTTAAAAGAGATAAAAATACGAACTATATAAGCTAACAAAATAACTATATAGAAGTTTAATTTAAAAAAACCCAGCTTCACAAGGCTGTCGTAAGTATCAGAAAACTTAACGGGTTTGTTTTGGAACGAGTGAAATGCTAATTCCATTTTAAAACGATCATCTCGCGGAGTCTGACTGATAAGGTGTTGAACAATGTAATCATTTGACTAACGGTCCGTTGATGATTAAGTTTGCTCCAATTTATGAAATCTCGAATAAGTTTATCAGTATTACTGTCATAAGTTAAGCCGATACTACCAGTGATACGTGAACAAGATCAGTGGAGCTTTGGTGATTTCTGTGAGTCTCACTTTGAAAAAGAGCCGGCCATAATACCACTCTACAATAATTAAGACGAGGTAAAGTTAGTAAATTAAAAATAACTAGTATGAAGTATCTCGGGCGGAACAAAATTTCTTACGGTTTGTCACTTATGCTAGCGTCAATCTTTTCGAAATCTCTTATTAATATGATATTACCAGTCTTGATTTTGATCAATATGTACACCCAGAGATTTCATGGTACTCATGGTAGAAATCGACTTGCTGCAGGGTTTTGGTTTACTTTGATTCCAAGCCTCCAGTAGTTAAAGAGATTGCGTGACAGTCAGTATCAACCAGGAACACCAATGGAGCTTGCCAGCGGCTAAATTACTTCTGTTTATTCTTATTCCTTAGTGTTTCGTTTTTGACAAGAGAAGACGCTCGAAACATTGCTGTAACGAATAAATCTACAAAGATTAAGACGAGCAACGATGGTTGTTGTTAACTGAACGGAATACGAAGTGGCAAACGAAACGATCAGCTATCGTGGAGAGGCCCACATTTATATTCAACAATCAGCTCTTGAGTGATGTGAAATTTGTTTTTCCAGTGTCATGCAGTAGAGGCGACGTAGCGTTTTGAAACATTGTGGGCTCATCGTTAAGCCAAGCGCATACCTCTACTCGTATTCTCCAAAATGTCTTTTGCGTTGTTCGTTTGCACAAAAAACTTCTTTCGACAAGTAATCATAGGCAGTTTTAGCAAACCACGACGGCGACGGCGACGCGAGTGTCAACAAACAAAAGGTTTAATGAGTAGAACAATGGTTCTGCACGTGCATTTTGAGTCTTGGTACATTTCTTTGCCGTCCTCTGCAAATCAACAACGTGAAATGGGCTAAGTTCTACGTATTTTGGAGAACGCGAACCAGAATGGCTAATTTTTCGTATCGCCTTTTGCAACTGGACGCTGTTGGTGCATATTTACCCTATGCAAGTTTTTAGACTGATAGGCGTACTGAACAGATTTACAGAGATGCGACATTCGAAGTAGTAGATAAAATATGAGCGGGAGATCTGTATGGGCGTTTACAATGGCGAGCCGATAGGCGAGCCATTGTAAACGTTCATACAGATCTCACGCGAATATTTTATCCTACTTGGGAAATGAATACATTAAATTGAATGCAAAGTATTGTTATGGGATTCGTTCATTGGACATGCATGCCAGAATGCCATACACATCGGATGCAAATATTTTCACCTACTTGCGAAAGGAAAACAATAAATTGAATGCAAAGTATTGTTTTGTGACATGGATGCCAAAATGCTGTACGTCCCACAAGAGACAGTGCATGAGACAATAATAGAAATATTCTAAATTTTCAGTCACTGCCAAATCGCCAGTATGGCAACAGTTCGTTTTCGTCCGCCGAAAACTGAAAAGGAAGAAATTTTGTTATTGTCTGAAACCGTACCTAAAAACACCAAGTACAATACAAAATGGGCGGTGAACGTTTTTACTGCCTGGCAGAATACGAGAATGAACAAAAAAGCGCAGTTGGAAACATCTGGAGGCAACGGACTTGAGTCGACCAATGTCGAGGACTTGTCAGTCCCACTCGAGCACATGTCCGCCGACAGTTTAAACTTCTGGCTCTGCAAATTCATTTGTGAAGTTGCGAAGCAAACCGGGGAACGCTACCCTCCTAAGACGCTGTACCTACTTGTTTGCCGCATTAATCGCCATTTGGGAAACGTACAAGGAGAAAAGGCGTTTAACATACTGGAGAAAAGTGACAGGAGGTAAAACGACATTCTTTGAAGCAATATTTCATCGCATTAAATTCTATGATGAAAATATGTCCATTTTGTTATTCATTTTAATCAGTAGAGGTCTGTATCAAAAGTTAATGAATACTAATTAGCTGAGCAGGAGTTTGTATCAAAAGTTAATTCTACTGTTTAATAATTCATCAACCCCAGCCTTTCCCTGCTACCTATTCAATCCCTCCCCGAGCTTTCAGACAGTTGATTTGTATTGGGGTTTACAGTTGTGTACACGTGATCTGAATATTGTGCTGGGATTGGTTTGCACGCTCATGAATAATTAATGAATTTTACAAGGTAAAATATAAATTCCTTTTTCACAAGGCCTCTTCCCCGCCGTCGCCGTCGTCATTGCTAAAACTCCCAAATGACAATGTAGGAGGGGGCATTGTTTAGACAATCCTAGTTCATGGTGCTTCTAAGGCACGTTTTTAGTTTTCATAGGGCAGAAATGAGCGCTCCAAAGGCGCGGATGCCACAGGTAATGCCAAATACAATGTTAACAGGCCTCTTGGTACTATCTTATCTCGTCTGTGCCCTCGAAAGTCCCGGACGCAACAGGTAATGTCAAGTACAATCTTAATAGTTTGTGGACCTCTCTTGGTAATGTTTTGGTCAGAGGCGTTTTGTTGAGAGCCTCGCAAATGGTTCTTATTTTTGTAATCTGACGTACTTCGGGCAGATCACGAAACGGAATATTTTGTCAAACCAATTTTAAGAAGCCCATGGGTAATGGGCTCGTGTCCCAGTTTGTAATGATGTGCGATTTTTCCAGTTTTTCGCATTTTTCCCATGGGTAATGAAGGAAAGTGTTAGATCGCTCAATAGGGGCGTCCAGATTCTGCTCCGAAAAAGGTAAAAAGTTGCTAAGAAATATGCCAAAAAGTTGCTCAAAAGTTGCTCAAATTTCAAAAAGTTGCTCAAAAATTTTGTAAAGTTGCTCGATTATTTTTAAGACAGCATGTCTAATTTAATAACAATTGCTTTGTAATCAACATTAAGGTACAATTAAGGAAAAAACAAATCGAAAAAAAAAAATAAAAAGGAAAAAATATCGAAGCCTTTTCAGGCTCCACGAGCGAAGCTCCCCTGCTAACTGCAGTTTCAATGGGGTTTACGATTTCTTCGTGTTCTGAAGACAACATGGCGTCCGCCATTTTGCTTACACACAGTCCGCTGTCCCAGCCTCGTTCCCGGGGCTTTTCCCTTCTCGTTAGGGGGGAGGAAGGGGCCGGGCGGCCCTCACGAGAAGGGAAAAGCCCCGGGAACGAGGTCGGGGCTAACCCACTTCTTGTAATTAATTACTACGTCCACAACTCCACACGATACCCATTCAAAGGGTAAAAATATGAGTTTTACTAGAAAGATGTTTAGAATTTTAACTTGTTTATTTAACCAAAAAAGGGGGTTATTCAGAATTTTGGTTCAAAATAGGTTAAAAAGCCCAAAAGGTACCAAAAAAGTGCTAGTTTCCCAAAGAGTTGCTAGAAGTTGCTCTCTGACAAAAAAGTTGCTCAAAATCCTAAAAGTTGCTGAAAAGTTGCCGAGCAGAATCTGGATAGGCCTATCGCTCAACATAGTATGTAAGTTTATCAGTCAGTGCTCCTGTCCAGGTTCAGTACACGTTTTATGTATTAGTATGGAGTTGCTGGCTGCCAATTTTAGATGCGAACTGCAAGCCAAACTTGCTTGTTGTGTGGAAAGCAGAATTTCTAGCTCATTGCAAAACTTAAAGGTCATGAAAATGTCGCGAACACTGTTATTGTTGGTGTGAACACTTGCTTTTGTATTTGTTTCTCGCGCCTTTAGCGAGAATTCAGATTATTCAACATGGAAATGGCATCCAAGTAAAATCTACACAAGATTTTTATGTGTTAGTTATGACAGCATATGCTTTAAGCAATTATTGCTGTAGATCAAGCTTGTTGAGAAATGATTTTTTTCCTGTAATTTTTCAGAAGAATTGTCAAGCGAAAATAAGGTGAATTTGTCAGGAGAATTATGTTTTAAATTATAATTTACGTTGTCAGAAGATCTTTTCTTTTTGTTCATCTAGCTAATTCATCATTTAGTTGATGAAAATAAATAAACACAATTAAAAAAAAAAACTCCATGCCATTCATAATTTTTCCGCGGGATCATTTGCGGTCTGGGGATCATTTGCTGCGCTGTACAGATCACGTGTGCTTACCTATTTGGCGTCAGTTAAAGACCTCGTGGGCTTAATTAGGTTTCTCGACAGCGACAACAGTTTCGCGCATCTCCTATAAAACAGCCGATTTGTTTCGATAAGAAAACTGCTAAGATCAAGAAAAGCAACCATGGCTGTTGTTAAAGAGAACTGGCAGACGAATCGATCAACAGCCAGCTTCTGAGTGATGTCAAATTTGTTGTTCCAGTGTCGACTGGTGAAAGTGAAAGTAACAAGATGATTCCAACTCACAAGTTTGTGCTTGCAATCTGCAGTCCTGTGTTCTTGTGGCATGTTCTATGGTCAACTGGCGGAGTAGAAACTGTGAACTATGCCAGCTCAAAAGTTTGTACATCCAGAGATTCCATGGTACTCATTGCAGAAATCGGCTTGCTGCAGGGTTTTTGATTTACTTTAATTTCAAGACTCTCGGTGATTAAAGATATTGCGCGAGAGTATGACAAGCAGGAACACCAAAGGAGCTTGTCCTGCGGTTAAAGTACTTCCGCTTATTTTTATTCCTGTTTCGTTTCTGACAAAAGAAGACGCTCGAAACATTGCTCTAAAGAATAAATCTACAAAGATCAAAAAGAGCAACTATGGCTGCTGTTGAAGGGAATTCGAACTGGCAGACGAAGCGATCAACAATCGTGGAAAGAACCACGTTTATTTTCAACAATCAGCTCTTGAGTGATGTGAAATTTGTTGTTTCAGTGTCGACGGACGATACTGAAAGTAAGAAGGTGATCTCAGCTCACAAGTTTGTGCTTGCAATCAGCAGTCCTGTGTTCTATGCCATGTTCTACGGACAAATGGCGGAGACTACAGACTCTATTGAACTGCCTGACTGTGACTACGAGATAATTTGGTTTTATCAACTGAGTTGATAATGTGAATTAGCCACCGTAAAGAGATTCGAAAGCTGACGTTTCGAGCGCTAGCCCTTCGTCGGAGCGAATCGAGGAATTGTGGGTTGTGTGTGGTTTATATAGAGAAATATGGAGCTACGCTATTGGTTGGTGCCTGGCAACGTAAAAAAACAACAGAATAAATTAGTTGAATGAAAAGCGTTCGTTGATACCGTGAGGATTAAGAGTGCCGATTTGAAAAATAAATTTTTGTTCTAGAGTTTTGCGGCTTTCTGTGCCTCCTTGATTTAGGGAGAGGCCACAGACCGCCATATGTTGCTTCGAATGATTCGGCAGATTAAAGTGTCTAGCGACCGGTTTAGATGCGTTTTTGTCGTCTTTCTCAACGTCGCGAAGATGTTCTCGGAATCGGTCGCCTAGTCGTCTACCTGTTTCGCCGATATATAACTTTTTGCAGAGAGTGCAAGTTATACAGTAGATGACATTGGCTGAGGTACAGGTAAAATGATCAGTGATTTTAATAGATCGCTTGGGCCCCGACAATTTCTCAACGTTACAAATGAAAGGACATGTTTTGCATCGTGCGCGTGCACATTTAAAAGTACCGGGTTGTTCACTCGTTTGGAAAGAACTTCTGACTAAAAATTTACCTATGTTTTTGTCGCGTTTAAATGAAATTAATGGCGGTTGCGAAAAGATTCTACCAGTATCGGGATCATTTTGAAGTAATTTAAAGTTTTTGAGAATGATGGATTTTACTGCGTGGTTGTGAGGGTGAAATGTGAGAGTGAATGGAATTCTATTATTATTCTCCTTCTTAGACGTTTGTAGTGCTGACTGCCGATCGATTTGTTGGGCGCGATGATGGCCTGCTTGAACAACAGAGGCAGGATAGCCACGTTTGTCGAAAAACTCGCACATTTCCTCTGATTTTAAGGAAAAATCAGAGTCCTCACTACAAAGGCGGCGAAGTCTAAGAAACTGAGAATAAGGAATGGAATTCTTGACATGTGATGGATGTGAAGATGAATACAACAAATAACTATGAGAATCTGTGGGTTTGTAGTGCACACTGGTGCATAAACCGTTGCCTTCGACAGAAACTTTAATATCTAGAAATGCTAAAGAAGTGTCGGAAATTTCCCAGGTATATTTAAGAGCCGGATGAAACGAATTAACAGCAGTTATAAATTGATTGAGTTCCTCTCTGGTGGAGGAAGTTGCGCCGACACAGTCGTCAATGTAGCGACGGTAGAGGTCAGGTTTGGGGCCGTTGTATTGATTGAAAAATTGGTGTTCAATATAGCCTACGAAAAGGTTGGCGTAGCTGGGTCCCATTTTGGTACCCATGGCCACCCCATTGATTTGTTTATAATAACTGTCAGCGAATGAAAAACAGTTTAGTGTTAAAACTAGTTCAGCCAGGCGGAGCAATGTTTCCGAGCTTGGTTCCTTAACAGTACGTAAATCGAAAAAATTAGACTACGAGAGTCTGTTGGAGTTGTTCCGTTTCATGTACACCGACGAAGTAACTTTGAGCAGAAGTAATATAATACAACTGCTGTATTTGGCGAACAAATATATTGTGCCTTCTCTCGCAGAGAAATGTACCGAATATCTGCGTGACAATCTGAAAGCATCCAACGTGTTTTGCATTCTGCCGTACGCTCAGAAATTTGAAGATAAAGATTTGGAAGATCGATGCTGGGAAGTGATCGAGAAGCAAACAGACGAAGCTGTGACGTCAGAAGAATTTGTCACTGTTGAGCGATCTGTAGTCGAGTCTGTTGTGAAGAGAGAAAAGTTGAACGTGAGGGAAGTGGAACTGTTTAAAGCTGTCGATCGCTGGGCCACAAAAGAAAGCGAAAGGCAAGGGAGAACTCCTGACGCGAAGAGACAAATTCTGGGAGAGACAATCGTGAAATTAATAAGGTTTCCATTGATGTCGCAGAAAGAATTTGTCTCTTTTGTGTTTGATGCTAATATTCTTACCTTTAAAGAGATAAGTGACGTAATGAAACACTACAGTGGTGTTTTAACAACTTCTTTACCATTTTTAGAAGCGCCAAGGATTGTACGTTTTTACCAATGCAAACGATTTTTAAAGGTTAATTCGGAGTGTAATTCGTGGGGTTACCCTAGTTCTTCAGCTGATCGCATTCTTTTCACTGTTAACAAGCCTGTCAAGTTACACGGAGTTCAGCATTTTGGCTCAATAGGTGGGCATTACACAGTTTCCACTGGAATTAAAAATGCTACGGATGGTTCTCTCGTCAAACAATCAGGATCCTACACTTCAGAAAAGAACGAGACTTCTTCCTATTATGGCTATGTTGTGCTATTTGATCATCCTGTTGGTTTGGTGGAAAACAAGGAATACGAAGTTGTGTCGCTCATTAAGGATCCTTCGTCATGCTATGGTGAAGAAGGACAAACACCCGTGGAGACCGACGGAGTACAATTCGTCTACAGAACTTCACCTGTATCCTCAAATGGGACCAGTGATAAAAAAGGGCAGTTTCCCACTTTTGTTTTTAGCTTGGTCTAGTTGATCTATAAGGACCAGGGTCCATTACATCTTCTGGACGTTTATACCTCTGCAACATACTGATGCTCTGACTATAAGGAAACAGTCAAATTAGTGCCAGCTAGTAAAGTTCCTATACTGTGGATTGATGCAAATTTTAAGTATTTTCTTGTCAAGTGGCTCAATAATCATATGCCACAGCAATATTTTTTGGAATTGCTTTAACATGGTATTCCCTCGAGCTCTTCACGGGAGGATTTTATTGTAGAAAATCGCTAGAGGGTTTTGTGATTGTTTTCTGTTTTCTTCATATGCAGGTCATAGTTTTGGATCCAATATAAAGTCACTGTGAATCAGTGAAATAGATTGGCTCTATGAAGTGTTTGTAGGAATTTATATGGACCATACAAACTCCTATAGGGAGCTCCATAGAACCTCTCCTGGTACGTTTAGGTCACCTGCTGTTATGTTGCATACATGTAAGCAAAACTAAAAGTCTGCGTACTAGCCAAGTGTGGCCCATCAGGCTTGGGCTTATCCCAGCTTCTCTACCCCCCCCCCCCCCCCCTGGATGTGATGCTAGTCTATCGCAGGGTTACACCTAGCGTTAAGTTCGCTGGGACGCATTTATACACCTGGGTGAAGAGAGGAACCGTGAGAGTAAAGTGTCTTGTCCAAGAACACAACACAACGTTCCTGGCCATGGCTTCAAATTATACCACTTGATTCGGAGGCGAGCGCACTTACCATGAGGCCTCGCCAGCTCTTACATGTTAAATAAGTATTCTCCTTTAATAGGACAAATTTATTGTCAAGCTCACATTTTTCAGATGTTCTGCTCTTTATTGTAATCTAATTTCTGCATGGTAAGGGTTGCAAGTCAGAACTTGTAAATGCACAAAACACGGTACACCCATAGGAAAATCAATGAGAGAGACAAATTTTAATTTGCTGATTTAAAGCAGGATTCGTTTATTTATGTACATAGCTTCAGTCTCATGTTGTGTGCAATCTTTCACCATACAGGAGAACGTAAAGGGGCTATGTACATTTACTGGAAGAAGTCAAATCAGCAAATTCACCATGTTAATTAGAAATGATGTCAACAGTGGAAAAAAGTCCTAGTTGATGTCATATCTACATTTAATATTTCTTACAATACTCACTTTGAAGAATTAATTTTTAATTTTAATTTTTTTTTAAATTTAATTTTTCTGCATGTTTCTTTTTTATGCGCTTGTCTGTTGTTCTTTTGTTTTCATTAAGACTGACGTATTTTACTGGTGTCAGTCGTGTATAGTTATTTCTAGGGAAAACCTATTGTATAACAATTATGTATTAACTTGTACATTTAAATTCACTCTAGTTTAAAGTGATGATGACAGACCTGACTGTCGAGACATGTATTTGAAGCTAAAAAGCGTTGATCTATTTTTAAAAGTTCAGTTTTAGTAATGAAGAGTAGTGATTTGGGTTTTTTTAATATTCTTGAAGGATTTTTGGTGTATTATTACAGCCAAAACCTGTCCCAATAGTGGAGGTGTGAAATCCTTTAATTTTCATTTAAGTTTCTTGTTCGCTTCACCTGAAATGAAAAGTTCTATATTCACTGGATGAGGCTCAGTGTAATGGCTGATATCTATTGTGAGGAAGGTTTTGTCATGTCGTCATGGCTTGTCAAGTAGGTTTGCTACTGAAGTAACAACATAATCGCTTGACAAATGGCCTGTTGATGATTATGTGTGCTCCTATTTAAATTTCGTGAAAGTTCATTTAAGTCAGTTACTGTTAATATTATACGTTGGACTCTCCAAGTCTTTTCTGATTGACCGAAGCATACAGTGAACTTTCGAAATCAGCTCCCGTGATGTCATAACTGCAGATTACAAAATAATCATGGCAAGAACACTCAAGGTCGTGGGTAATCATGTCAAACTCGTGCACTTTGTGTTGCTTCCCGTCAGTAAGACTCAGTGAAGAAGCCAAAACATGAGTTCCATTTTTTGGCTCATCCTCGGTGTAAAAACCTGTGACACTCACCAGTGACGTAAAACAAAGAAAACAAAGAAGTCAACATAATAGACCTAACCCTAACAGTAGCTACAAAACAAAGAAAAATTTCACAGGTTTTTACACCGAGGTAAACCCCATTTTTTCGTTCAATGTATAATAAAACAATAATATTGTTAGATTCGGTTTTTGTGATTACTTTTTCTTGTTTAAAAATGTTTTTGACCTCTAACGTTTGTTGTAGTTTGGGATTAGTACGGTTCAAAACTGAAGGGAAAACAATATAAACAGATTACCTAACCAAAAAGTTACAAAACTGAAATCAAAATTCTCGCCAACCCTGTGTTATCTTCATTTCTGACGAAAGAAGACACTCGAAACATTGCTGGGGTGACTTTGCAGGCAACGCTGATGCTACGGCAAAAGATAAGATTAATAAATCAAATGTCTGATGCAATACAAACAACTTTAAGTATTGCGTACTAGTAGAATCATACTAATGGAATTAAAATAACACAAGGGCACTACCGATTTGATGTATTTCAGTCAGTGAAAATGTGTTATCTGCGTATTAAATTTCAAAAGAATTTAAACTGGTATATGTAATGGAAATTGAATATCTCAGCATTATCAGGGACACGGTTGTTCAAATCCTGAATTACATTCAAGCTGACCTTGACAAGTTTCACCTTGATTTTGCATTAATCTTTTAAAGAGAGGATTATGAAAAGTGGCATAAAATCCATGAATTAATTTAAAGATGATTTCCAGTCCGTACTGCGCAGTCTCAGAACCTAATGTTTATAAACATTACAAACGGCTCACTCGATGGCATGCGAATCGATGTTATTCGTTAAGAATCACATACCTTATCTTTGAGACCTTTCAAACTCTTTTTCCAACAGCTTCATTGATTTTTACAGCTGTGAAGTTTTTCATCAAGTGATATTTCAGGAAGAATGAAGCATAAAAATGGCGGTTGACATGAAAGTTTGAATTTACTTCATGTAAGTAGATGCGAAATGCTACATTTTGTGACGCCTTACATGAAACAAAACAAAAGTCGTAAACAAACTCTCGAGAGTGCGCAGTACGGACTGGAAATCAGCCTTAACAGTCTAATAATGACAAGAAGACCCAAAAAAGTTTATTCCTTTGATCATTATTGAGTTAAAATTTAATGATGATGGCATAGCGTTTCCGAAACGTTGGTCGGCTTAAATATCGCTGATTTTTATTCTTAAATGTAATTCGTCAAGAAAATGCATGAGGCCAACTTTAAATAGTCGGGTGGGAGGTCATGTGATAATGGAGATTGTACGACGTCGAAACGTCATGTACTGGCACTAAATAATAAGCTAACGTACAGAAAATAATTTGTAGACGGAGAAAGCGGAAAATATTATCATCCACACCCACTCCCACCCTCACCTCATCCAACCCTCATCCCTTATAGCCATCCCTCACGCCCCCCTCCCCAGATCATGTTGTTGTGTGACAAGCAGGAACACAACGGCCACTTGTTCAGCGGTAACACTTCCTCTAATTGTTATTCCTGTTTCCTTTAATTTGACAAGAGAAGAACTCCAATAATGCGTGTACCCTAGTGCCAACCGTTTTCCTACGATCTAGGAAAACGGAATCCGAACTTCCAGTTTCGTTTTCCGTTTACCCACATCATCGGAAAACGGAATTCGAGATTCCGTTTTCGTTTTCCGTTTTCCTACTACATTAAAAAGGGAATTCGAGCTTCTGTTTTCGTTTTTGGTTTTTTCACGACTTTGGACAACGAAAATCTAATAGTCATTACCGTTTTTCGTCTTTCGTTTTCGTAAGATATTGAAAAACGAAATTCGATCTTCGATTTTCGTTTTTCTTTTCTGCTTTTTTTCTTTTCTTTCACTTTCGTATTTTACCTGAACCGGAAGAATGAAGGCACTTAAAGCAAACCCGTAAAGTTTCCCTACAAACCCTTGTAAATCGCATCTTTGTAACACTACACCGCTCGAAGGCAAGAGTCACGTTCGCGTACGTTTCATATACATTAATTATTTTCTCTCAACTCGCGCTTGAGCCGCCTGTGGTGAAAAGGAAAAAATCACGTGGTTTTCAGGGTTTTTGTCCAGCCTGCTGCCAATCACAGTGCAACTCCTGGGAAGTCGGGTTTTTCTCAGTTATTCAGGTAAGCTTATTTGGGAGTGGAGGGGCCAGTGCATGATTTCAAAAGGATGTTTTATCCGTACTTTCCGGCTTTTTGTTAGCTGTTACATTTATATCTTACACATTCTTTGTGCTCAGGTGAATTAAGGCCTGGGTCTCTGTACATTTTAAGGGGGGGGGGGGGGTGGTCTAAAATAAGAGAAATGAAAACTATCTCAAAGATGACAATTTAAGGTCAGTTGTAAGCACGAGCTCTGCCAAATTCAGGTAGAATATATTACATTTGTCTGTCACGTGACTAACCACACCCAATTTTGCACAAAATACATTAACTCGAAATTCCCACTAGTTAGCAATGAGCTACTGAACCAGTTTTTTCATCTGAATAATGACTGTTAACATTTACTTTGAAACACCGCCTGAAATGAGGCAAAATTATTTCACATGTTGTTAGTATTGCAATTTAAGCTTGGAGAAGGAATGGCACTAGCAGAAAACAGCAAATAGCAATGGATCAGTTTTACGTTCAATGCCATTCCAATCGGATTCCTGGACACCTACAACGAGTCAAAGATTTAATGTATAAAAACTTAACTTTTCTACGTGTCTAGTAGTGGGAATCCAAGTGATGGTTTTTTCGCATTTTAGGGCGTGGTCAATCACCTGACCCTGTTGCTCCAAAGAGAAAATGCTTAATTTGCTTCGCTTGACACAACTGAGTATGTTAACCCTTTAATTACGATGCAAAGCATGATCACTTAAAAATGGTCCCAATTATTGTAACAAGTTTTGACCCAGGCCTTAATTCACCCAAGGTGACAATAAGTTCATAGTTCATCCACAGATTGTGCGATAACCTTTGTTTGGGTGAAAAATGTTAAGTGGCAATAAAAAAAACCATCAAAGTCTTAGAATTCATGATCTAAACTTATAATCTCGGAAATTTTCTAGAAAACTGCAGGGAGAAAGCCTTATTGGCAGATGTCACAGGTGTCACAGGCCCTTAGTAAAAGGCTTCATAAGAATAATATTAACCCTACATGTATAGCCTTAAAAATGCAAAAGCAAGAGTAAAAGTAAAATCATTTCCACTAATGTTAACAGAGTAAGAGGAAGAGGGGCTTCACCTCCCACCACCCTCTTACCACGGACGATTTATAGTTAGCTCATACATATGTGTTAAGACAATAATATAATCCGGCCAGCTCTTCGATTATATTATTATCTTCTGCTCTAGTCTAACTATTGAGCACTCTAATAGCTGATGAGGATTTCAACTCACTGTTTGGTTATATGTGTTAATATGGTAATGGTAAAGAGGAGCCACGCGAGACAATGATTCCTGTACACGTCACTCTGATGCAAATGTACTCTGCGCTTTCATGTCCAAATAACCTTTCATCATTTTTCGTCCAAAAGTGGGCCCCACCTAAAATGATGTTTCCTTGTTTAAAATGCACTACAAACGCGTGTTTCTTTTTTCTTCTGGTTTCTTTCCTTGCTTCCCTTTCTAAACACTTACAAAACACCTTGAACTCCCCCCCCCCACCCCACCCAACACCTCTCTTGAAGATATTAGTTTGTCTGGCCTTTATCTTTCTAAGTTGTTTCACCCAATCAAGAGAAGTTTGGAATTTCCTTCAGTTAGATATAACTGCAGGGAGTGGAGATGTCTGGATTTATGAAAACGGTGCTAAAGTGGACGCCCTAAGTGGACGTTTTTCTTGTCGCCAGAAAGTATCTCCAAAGGTGACGATATGAAATTTAAAAGAAAAATCAGTCATTTTCCTCCTCCTTCAGCCGTTTATCTTCCTTTCATTGTCGTCCTTTTTCTATTTTTTACCCTTTTACATGGCTTGCAGGCGGCCTAAAAGAGTAGCGAAATCAAGGTGAATTGAATTCTTTGGCATCGTTTTCATAAATCCATGTTATATAAAATAATTTTTTTTACGAATTTTCCAGCTGGGCTACAAACAGTACCGAGCTGCCTAAGCCTTTCGTTCAGGACGTTACCACGATACCGACATCAGCAAGGGAAATGAGATTATTATAGCGTGTCCATCACAATCACGCACTGAAATGGTTATCTAGGTCCCATATACCATGAAAACATCATTCTAAGCCGGGCCTTTTATGATCGATTTGGAACAAAGTTTTAGCCTCCGATATCGCAACTTGCTTTACTAGCGATATCGACTGTTCTCCGCAACTGACATTCTCTTCTGAAGGTCCATGATAACTGCAAAATCTTTTTTATACTTACTGCAGACTACACCCCTAGATTTGGATAACGGTTTCCTTTTTAATTACCACGATAATGTCTTCCCGTAAGCTATTATTTTCCTCCATAAGAAACGGCAGACAAGGACGTCATCAGGCTATTTTCTAAAGGCAGCCATGGATGCGCCAAAACATCAATCCCTGGTTATTTCTGCGTTTTGTATTGATTTACTGTTATACTGACAGGAAGTGCCTTTCATTCGTCCGGTTGAGGTTAAATACCAAAGTGATAGAAACGGCAAGAAACGAAAAACGAAAAAAAATTCGAGGATCAAATTTCGTTCTTCAATTCTTTACGAAAACGACAGACGAAAAACCGGAAATGAAACTATTAGAATGCGTGTACCTTAGTGCCATCCGTTTCCTCCTACGTCCCTGGGAAAACGGTATTCGAACTTCGAGTTTCGTTTTCCGTTTTACCCCAGTCTTCGGAAAACGGATTTCGAGATTCCGTTTTCGTTTTCCATTTTCCTACTACATTGAAATGGAATTCGAGCTTCTGTTTTCGTTTTTGGTTTTCCTCACGACTTTGGACAACAAAATCTAATAGTCATTTCCATTTTTCGTCTTTCGTTTTCGTAAGATATTGAAAAAACGACATTTGATCTTCGATTTCGTTTCTGCGTTTCTATCACTTCCGTATTTTACCTGAACCGGAAGAATGAAAGGCACTTCCTTTCCCAAAAAAAGCCGTGACAAGCCTGGGGCGAGGCTTTAGTTAAGGAGGCAGAAAACGATTGGGGCAGCTAGCCACTATTCTGCGGGAAGACAATTATGTTCTATGTGTTCCATCACAAATCCGCATGAAATGGTTATCTAGGTCCCACTATAAAAACTAACAACAAAACAAATAAAGAAAAATAATCAAACAATAAACAAAAGAAAGACACTACCCATTTTATGATACCGCTGCAAACATAGTCCTACTGCTCCGATATCGCATCTTGTACTGCGATAAATCGACTGTTCATCGCAACTTCTTCTGATGCCATGATCACTGCAAAACCTTCTTTACTTCGCAGACTACAACCCTGGATACGGCGTAACGGTTCTTTATTACCGTGCAGAACGTCTTCGTAGCTATTATTTTCCTGTAATCACCATCGATCCATCTTGTTTATTTTTCCCGCCAAAACATCATCCGGTGGTTTCCGGGCTTTTTTGGTGGCAGTAAGTGCCAGTTCAGGTAAATAGGTAGTCAAGAACCGCAGAAACGAAAAACGAATTTGATCTTTCGATTTTCGTTTTTCGTTTCTGCGTTTTCTATCACTTCCCCTATTTTTACACTGAACTGGCACTACTCCTGGCCACAAAAAGCCCGGAAAACCCATCGGATGAGTGTTTTTGGCTCCGTAGGACCCGGAAAAATAAACACGATGGATCGCATGGTTGCCTTAGGGAAAATTAAGCAATAGCTAACTGAAGACGTTCTTTGCGTGGTAATAAAGAAACCGTTATCCGAAAATTCTAAGGGGTTGTAGTCTCGTGCGAAGTATAAGAAGGTTTTTGCAGTGATCATGGCTATCAAGAAGAAGGTGCGGATGGAAAACAGTCGATACTATCGCCAGTACTAAGATGCGATGCATCGGAGCAGTAAGACTATCGTTGCAATTGCTTGGATCATTAAAGGTCGGCTTCCTAGAACTGAAGTTTTCTATTTTATACTGGGACCTAGATAACCCATTTTCATTGCCGTGATTTGTGATGGAAACAACTAGAACACATCTTCACCACGTCGGTCAGAAATCTAGGGGCTACCCCGTGCCCCCATCTGTTTTTTCTGCCCTTCCTCTAACTAAAGCCTCGCCCAGGCTTTCACGGTCTTATTTGGGAAAGGATAGTGCCTTTCAGTCTTCCGGTTTCAGGTAAAAATTTGTTTAACGGATAGTGGACAGATACGCAGAAAACGGAAAATCGAAAGATCAAATTTCTCTTTTTCAATATCGTAACGACAAACGAAAGACGAAAACCGGCAAATGGACTACTTAGAATTTTGTTGTCGTCCTAAAGTCGTCAACGGTGCAACACCAAAAAAATAAAAAAACGAAATACACTAGAAGCTCGAAGTCCATTTTCAATGTAAGTATGAAAACGGAAAACGAAACGGAATCTCGAATCCGTTTCCGAGAGACCTGGAGTAAGACGGAAACGAAAATGAAGTTCGAAAATTCCTTTTCCCAGGTCGTAGAAAACGGTTGGCACTAGGTACACGCATTCTAATAGTCCATTTCCGTTTTTCGTCTGTCTTTTTCGTAAGATAGTTGAAGAACGAAATTTGATCCTCGATTTTCGTTTTTCGTTTCTGCGTTTCTATCACTTTCGTATTCCTCAACCGGAAGAATGGAAGGCACTTCCTGTACATATCACCGTCAAAAGCAGAAACGCTGGATGATGTTTTGGCTCATCCATGGCTGCCTTAGAAAATATCCTTGATGCAGGTCTTTGTCTGCCGTTTTTCTTTGGAGGAAATATAGCTACGAAGACCTTCTCGTGGTAATTAAAAAGAACCTTTTTCCAATCTCAGGGGTTGTAGTCTGCGAAGTATAAAATGATTTTGCAGGTTATCATGCATCAAAAGAAAATGTCAGTTGCGGATGGAACAGTCGATATCGCAGTAAGAAGTGCGATTCGAGGTAAACTTTGTTCCAAATCGATCATTAAAAAGGCAGGCTAGTACTGTTTTTTTCATGGAGAGTGGGACCTAGATAGACCATTTTCATTGCGTGATTTGTGATGGCACACGCATCATAATTTCATTTCCTTGCTGATGTCGGTATCGTGGTAACGTCCTGAACGAAAGGCTTAGGCAGCTCGGTACTGTTTGTAGCCCAGCTGGAAAATTCGTAAAAAAAATTATTTTATATAACATGGATTTTATGAAAAACGATGCCAAAGAATTCAATTCACCTTGATTTCGCTACTCTTTTAGGCCGCCTGCAAGCCATGTAAAAGGGTAAAAAATAGAAAAAAGGACGACAATGAAAGGAAGATAAACGGCTGAAGAAGGAGAAAAAATGACTGATTTTTCTTTTAAATTCTCATATCTTTTAATTCACCTTTGGAGATACTTTTCTGGCGAGAAGAAAAACGTCCGCTTAGGGCACACCTTGACCTTTTATTCCTGAACCAATCGGTGCAGCTATATCTAACTAAAGGAAATACCAAACTACTCTTGATTGGGTGAAAACAACTTAGACAGATAAAGGCCAAGGCAAAACTAAATTGCCTCAAGAGAGGTGTTTTTTTTGGGGGGGGGGGGGGGTGGGGGGGGGGGTGGGGGGGGGTGGGGGCGGGGAGTTCAAGGTGTTTTGTAAGTGTTAAGAAAGGGAAGCAAAGAAAGAAACAGAAGAAAAAAGAAACACTGCGTTGGTAGTGCATTTAAAAACAAGGAAAACATATCGTTTAGGTGGGGCCCACTTTTGGCAAAAACTGACGAAAGGTTATTTGGACATGAAAGCAAAGAGTACATTTGCATCAGAGCGACGTGTACAGGAATCATTGTCTCGCGTGGCTCCCTCTTTTACCATTACCATATTAACACATATAATCCAATCAGTGAGTTGAAATCCTCGTCAGCATTAGAGTGCTCAATAGTTAGACTAGAGCAGAAGATAATAATATAATCGAAGAGCTGACCGGATTATATTATTGTCTTAACACATATGTATGAGCTAACTATAAATCGTCCGTGGTAAGAGGGTGGTGGGAGGTGAAGCCCCTCTTCCTCTTACTCTGTTAACATTAGTGGAAATGATTTTACTTTTACTCTTGCTTTTGCATTTTTAAGGCTATACATGTAGGGTTAATATTATTCTTATGAAGCCTTTTACTAAGGGCCTGTGACACCTGTGACATCTGCCAATAGGCTTTCTCCTGCGGTTTCTAGAAAAATTTCCGAGATTATAAGTTTAGTCATGAATTCTAAGACTTTGATGGTTTTTTTTTTTGTTTTTTTTTTTTTTTTTTTTTTTTTTTTTGTTTTTTGTTTTTTTATGTGTTTTTAATTGGGGGGCCACTTAACATTTTTTTCACCCCAACAAGTTATCGCACAATCTGTGGTGAACTTGAACTATTGTCACTTGGGTGAATTAGTGCTGGGTCCAAAACTTGTTACAATAATTGTGACCATTTTTAAGTGATCATGCTTTGCATCTAAATTAAAGGTTGAACTACTCAGTTTGTGTCAAACGAAGCAAAATTATCATTTTCTCTTTGAGCAACAGGGTCAGGTGATTGAACCACGCCCTAAAATGCGAAAAAACCATACTTGGATTCCCCTACTAGACACGTAGAAAGTTAAGTTTTTATACATTAAATCTTTGACTCGTTGTAGGATGTCCAGGAATCCGATTGGAATGGCATTGAACGTAAAACTGATCTTGCTCTATTTGCTGTTTTCTGTCTGTGCCTTCCTTCTCCAAGCTTAAATTGCACTACTAACAACATGTATAATATTTGGCCTCATTTCAGTTCGTGTTCAAGTAAATGTAACAGTCATTATTCAGATGAAAAGTTTGGTTCAGTAGCTCATGGCCAAACTAAGTGGGAATTTCGAGTTAATGTATTTTGTGCAAATTGGGTGTGGTTAGTCACGTGACAGACAATGTAATATATTCTACTGAATTTGGCAGGACAGCTCGTGCTTACACTGACCTTAAATTGTCATCCTTGAGATAGTTTTTCATTTCTTCTTATTTTAGGACCACCACCCCCCCCCCCCCTTAAAAT